>JAQNBH010000002.1:37045974-37325974 GCA_028752905.1 Cladorhizidae sp. MBARI D1340-BT2 | reverse complement strand
TAAGTTGTATATAATCTTATCAATGTCTCTGTCAGGTGTGTGTATGTGTGAGTCACACCAACTAAGTTGTATATAATCTTCTCAATGCCTCTGTCAGGTGTGTGTATGTGTGAGTCACACCAACTAAGTTGTATATAATCTTCTCAATGTCTCTGTCAGGTGTGTGTATGTGTGAGTCACACCTACTAAGTTGTATATGATCTTCTCAATGCCTCTGTCAGGTGTGTGTATGTGTGAGTCACACCTACTAAGTTGTATATAATCTTCTCAATGCCTCTGTCAGGTGTGTGTATGTGTGAGTCACACCTACTAAGTTGTATATAATCTTCTCAATGTCTCTGTCAGGTGTGTGTATGTGTGAGTCACACCTACTAAGTTGTATATAATCTTATCAATGTCTCTGTCAGGTGTGTGTATGTGTGAGTCACACCAACTAAGTTGTATATAATCTTCTCAATGTCTCTGTCAGGTGTGTGTATGTGTGAGTCACACCAACTAAGTTGTATATAATCTTATCAATGCCTCTGTCAGGTGTGTGTATGTGTGAGTCACACCAACTAAGTTGTATATAATCTTCTCAATGCCTCTGTCAGGTGTGTGTATGTGTGAGTCACACCAACTAAGTTGTATATAATCTTCTCAATGCCTCTGTCAGGTGTGTGTATGTGTGAGTCACACCAACTAAGTTGTATATGATCTTCTCAATGTCTCTGTCAGGTGTGTGTATGTGTGAGTCACATCAACTAAGTTGTATATAATCTTCTCAATGCCTCTGTCAGGTGTGTGTATGTGTGAGTCACACCAACTAAGTTGTATATAATCTTCTCAATGCCTCTGTCAGGTGTGTGTATGTGTGAGTCACACCTACTAAGTTGTATATAATCTTCTCAATGCCTCTGTCAGGTGTGTGTATGTGTGAGTCACACCAACTAAGTTGTATATAATCTTCTCAATGTCTCTGTCAGGTGTGTGTATGTGTGAGTCACACCAACTAAGTTGTATATAATCTTCTCAATGCCTCTGTCAGGTGTGTGTATGTGTGAGTCACACCAACTAAGTTGTATATAATCTTCTCAATGTCTCTGTCAGGTGTGTGTATGTGTGAGTCACACCAACTAAGTTGTATATAATCTTCTCAATGTCTCTGTCAGGTGTGTGTATGTGTGAGTCACACCAACTAAGTTGTATATAATCTTCTCAATGTCTCTGTCAGGTGTGTGTATGTGTGAGTCACACCAACTAAGTTGTATATAATCTTCTCAATGTCTCTGTCAGGTGTGTGTATGTGTGAGTCACACCAACTAAGTTGTATATAATCTTCTCAATGTCTCTGTCAGGTGTGTGTATGTGTGAGTCACACCAACTAAGTTGTATATAATCTTCTCAATGCCTCTGTCAGGTGTGTGTATGTGTGAGTCACACCAACTAAGTTGTATATAATCTTCTCAATGCCTCTGTGAGGTGTGTGTATGTGTGAGTCACACCAACTAAGTTGTATATAATCTTATCAATGTCTCTGTCAGGTGTGTGTATGTGTGAGTCACACCAACTAAGTTGTATATAATCTTATCAATGTCTCTGTCAGGTGTGTGTATGTGTGAGTCACACCAACTAAGTTGTATATAATCTTCTCAATGTCTCTGTCAGGTGTGTGTATGTGTGAGTCACACCAACTAAGTTGTATATAATCTTCTCAATGTCTCTGTCAGGTGTGTGTATGTGTGAGTCACACCAACTAAGTTGTATATAATCTTCTCAATGCCTCTGTCAGGTGTGTGTATGTGTGAGTCACACCAACTAAGTTGTATATAATCTTCTCAATGTCTCTGTCAGGTGTGTGTATGTGTGAGTTACACCAACTAAGTTGTATATAATCTTCTCAATGTCTCTGTCAGGTGTGTGTATGTGTGAGTCACACCAACTAAGTTGTATATAATCTTCTCAATGCCTCTGTGAGGTGTGTGTATGTGTGAGTCACACCAACTAAGTTGTATATAATCTTCTCAATGCCTCTGTGAGGTGTGTGTATGTGTGAGTCACACCTACTAAGTTGTATATAATCTTCTCAATGCCTCTGTGAGGTGTGTGTATGTGTGAGTCACACCAACTAAGTTGTATGTAATCTTCTCAATGCCTCTGTCAGGTGTCAGGTGTGTGTATGTGTGAGTCACACCTACTAAGTTGTATATAATCTTCTCAATGCCTCTGTCAGGTGTGTGTATGTGTGAGTCACACCTACTAAGTTGTATATAATCTTCTCAATGCCTCTGTCAGGTGTGTGTATGTGTGAGTCACACCAACTAAGTTGTATATAATCTTCTCAATGCCTCTGTCAGGTGTGTGTATGTGTGAGTCACACCTACTAAGTTGTATATAATCTTCTCAATGCCTCTGTCAGGTGTGTGTATGTGTGAGTCACACCAACTAAGTTGTATATAATCTTCTCAATGCCTCTGTCAGGTGTGTGTATGTGTGAGTCACACCAACTAAGTTGTATATAATCTTCTCAATGCCTCTGTCAGGTGTGTGTATGTGTGAGTCACACCAACTAAGTTGTATATAATCTTCTCAATGCCTCTGTCAGGTGTGTGTATGTGTGAGTCACACCTACTAAGTTGTATATAATCTTCTCAATGTCTCTGTCAGGTGTGTGTATGTGTGAGTCACACCAACTAAGTTGTATATAATCTTCTCAATGCCTCTGTCAGGTGTGTGTATGTGTGAGTCACACCTACTAAGTTGTATATAATCTTCTCAATGCCTCTGTCAGGTGTGTGTATGTGTGAGTCACACCAACTAAGTTGTATATAATCTTCTCAATGTCTCTGTCAGGTGTGTGTATGTGTGAGTCACACCAACTAAGTTGTATATAATCTTCTCAATGTCTCTGTCAGGTGTGTGTATGTGTGAGTCACACCTACTAAGTTGTATATAATCTTCTCAATGTCTCTGTCAGGTGTGTGTATGTGTGAGTCACACCAACTAAGTTGTATATAATCTTCTCAATGTCTCTGTCAGGTGTGTGTATGTGTGAGTCACACCAACTAAGTTGTATATAATCTTCTCAATGCCTCTGTCAGGTGTGTGTATGTGTGAGTCACACCAACTAAGTTGTATATAATCTTCTCAATGCCTCTGTCAGGTGTGTGTATGTGTGAGTCACACCAACTAAGTTGTATATAATCTTCTCAATGCCTCTGTCAGGTGTGTGTATGTGTGAGTCACACCAACTAAGTTGTATATAATCTTCTCAATGCCTCTGTGAGGTGTGTGTATGTGTGAGTCACACCAACTAAGTTGTATATAATCTTCTCAATGCCTCTGTCAGGTGTGTGTATGTGTGAGTCACACCAACTAAGTTGTATATAATCTTCTCAATGTCTCTGTCAGGTGTGTGTATGTGTGAGTCACACCAACTAAGTTGTATATAATCTTCTCAATGCCTCTGTGAGGTGTGTGTATGTGTGAGTCACACCAACTAAGTTGTATATAATCTTCTCAATGCCTCTGTCAGGTGTGTGTATGTGTGAGTCACACCAACTAAGTTGTATATAATCTTCTCAATGCCTCTGTCAGGTGTGTGTATGTGTGAGTCACACCAACTAAGTTGTATATAATCTTCTCAATGTCTCTGTCAGGTGTGTGTATGTGTGAGTCACACCTACTAAGTTGTATATAATCTTCTCAATGTCTCTGTCAGGTGTGTGTATGTGTGAGTCACACCAACTAAGTTGTATATAATCTTCTCAATGCCTCTGTCAGGTGTGTGTATGTGTGAGTCACACCAACTAAGTTGTATATAATCTTCTCAATGCCTCTGTCAGGTGTGTGTATGTGTGAGTCACACCAACTAAGTTGTATATAATCTTCTCAATGTCTCTGTCAGGTGTGTGTATGTGTGAGTCACACCAACTAAGTTGTATATAATCTTCTCAATGCCTCTGTCAGGTGTGTGTATGTGTGAGAGAGAGAGTGTGAACAAAATAACTCGAACTCGTAATAATGTTAAAGGTCAAGGTCCCAATTGGGTGTAACTTGACAGAAACATTTCCCAAGTTTACCAGTAGCAAGGGTCAAGGTACAGGGTCAAAGGTCAAGAAGGACCACACCCCTATTTGTATGCTTGATCCCTGTATTATTAAATAAAGTCATGAAGAATGTGCCCCTGGCAGCAAGGGTAGTCCAACATCATGAATTCTCAGCACAAAGTCATGCTGCCAGTTTGCCCAGGCTCTCTCCATGTGTGCATATGAGAGGCAGGCTTGGGAGTAGGAGGTCCTAGAGGAGGCAACGCACCCACCAACAATCCACTACATTAGCCATCCTTTACCAGTATTAGATGAACTCCTTCACAGACCTGCTTCTTCACCAGCATTGTAGGAGAGTAGGCCATCACTAACCCAAGTAGCGTTAAGTTTCAGCTTGTGGCCCGTCCAACTGTCTGTGACAAATGACAATCACAATGAAAGTAACGACGCTAAGATTCCACGGCTCCAGATCTCGGCGATATACATAGGTACAGCCCTCTACGCACTTGGCTCACCTTGAGAGAGGTCAAATATACTGCTAGTTGCTAGAGAAATCCTTCGTTCCTTGGTTAGATCACATCAACTTTGAAGGGCGTCAAACTACGGTCGTAAACGTTGGTTCTGCGATCCCCACGTGACTACGTGGTCGTTCAGAATTTACGTGCGAAGGAGGAGGTCAAAATAATAAATAAGTTCATTGCTACCACACCCACTTAAATATATTTATTACCAATGTGTATTGTGCGTGTATCAGTGTAGACTTATTTAGAGAAGCACAGAGAGCTACAAGAGTAGCTTCAGCATTGCTGGCGAGCTTCCCACCTCCTCTTGTGTGCTAGGCACAATTTTGAACTGGCCCACTATTTTTACGCGCGCAAACAATGCGCGAAAGATATTAATTTTGAGTGTAAATCTGTTGTGATTTTTGTTGTTGTGTTGTTTTTAGTTTTTAAGTAACCTTTACCAAGTCTAGATGTAGTCTGAACTTTGGACACTTGTCGTTCCATCTTTATTTCTATATAGCCGTCTCTTGACCTTGTCTCTTTATTACTGCAAACTATTTACAACAAAATAATATTAATATAATAATAATTAATAATAATAATAATAATAATAATAATAATAATAATAATAATAATAATAATAATAATAATAATAATAATAATAATAATAATAATAATAATAATAATAATAATAATAATAATAATAATAATAATAATAATAATAATAATAATAATAATAATAATAATAATAATAATAATAATAATAATAATAATAATAATAATAATAATAATAATAATAATAATAATAATAATAATAACAACAACAACAACAACAACAACAACAACAACAACAATAATAATAATAATAATAATAATAATAATAATAATAATAATAATAATAATAATATATACATTATATATATATATATAATTATATAGATATTGCCCTATATATAACTACCAATAAAGAACTAGCTAATTTAAGTAAGAAATAGTCATCACTAGTATACTGACAAGTTCCTAAAACCGCTGCAGTGTTCCCACGCTGGATCGCAATGGAAATTCTCTGGAGGAGAAAATGATGGGAACGTGGTTCGTCGCACTTTGCTTTGAGACGGCCACCTAACTCCCGAAGGAACAAAGATGCCTCCCCTCCAAACACTCCAGTGGTCTCTAATGTGTAACAACAATGTTTCCATATTTTAATAATAATAATAATAATAATAGTAACTCTAACAATTAAATAAATGCGTGTAATAATTAAATGAATGAGTGTAACTAATAATTAAATGAATGAGTGCAACTAATAATTAAAGGAATGAGTGCAACTAATAATTAGATGAATGAGTGCAACTAATAATTAGTGTAACTAATAATTAAATGAATGAGTGTAACTAATAAACTAATAATTAAATGAATGAGTGTAACCAATAATAAAATAAATGTGTGTAACCTAAATAATTAAATGAATAAGTGTAACTAATAATTAAATGAATGAGTGTAACTAATAATTAAATGAATGAGTGCAACTAATAATTAAATTAATGAGTGTAACTAATAATTAAATGAATGAGTGTCACTAATAATTAAATGAATGAGTGTCACTAATAATTAAATGAATGAGTGTAACAAATAATTAAATGAATGAGTGCAACTAATAATTAAATGAATGAGATAATTAAATAAATGAGTGCAACTAATAATTAAATGAATGAGTGTAACAAATAATTAAATTAATGAGTGCAACTAATAATTAAATGAATGAGTGCAACTAATAATTAAATGAATGAGTGTAACTATTAATTAAATGAATGAGTGTAACTAATAATTAAATGAATGAGTGTAACTAATAATTAAATGAATGAGTGTAACTAATAATTAAATGAATGAGTGTAACTAATAATTAAATGAATCAGTTCAACTAATAATTAAATGAATGAGTGCAACTCTAATAATTAAATGAATGAGTCTAACTAATAATTAAATAAATGAGTGTAACTAATAATAAAATAAATATGTGTAACCTAAATAATTAAATGAAAGAGTGTAACTAATAATTAAATGAATGAGTGTTAGATGAATGAGTACAACTAATAATTAGATGAATGAGTGCAACTAATAATTAGTGTAACTAATAATTAAATGAATGAGTGCAACTAATAAACTAATAATTAAATGAATGAGTGTAACCAATAATAAAATAAATGTGTGTAACCTAAATAATTAAATGAATAAGTGTAACTAATAATTAAATGAATGAGTGTAACTAATAATTAAATGAATGAGTGCAACTAATAATTAAATTAATGAGTGTAACTAATAATTAAATGAATGAGTGTCACTAATAATTAAATGAATGAGTGTCACTAATAATTAAATGAATGAGTGTAACAAATAATTAAATGAATGAGTGCAACTAATAATTAAATGAATGAGTGCAACTAATAATTAAATGAATGAGTGTAACAAATAATTAAATTAATGAGTGCAACTAATAATTAAATGAATGAGTGCAACTAATAATTAAATGAATGAGTGTAACTATTAATTAAATGAATGAGTGTAACTAATAATTAAATGAATGAGTGTAACTAATAATTAAATGAATGAGTGTAACTAATAATTAAATGAATGAGTGTAACTAATAATTAAATGAATCAGTTCAACTAATAATTAAATGAATGAGTGCAACTCTAATAATTAAATGAATGCGTCTAACTAATAATTAAATAAATGAGTGTAACTAATAATAAAATAAATATGTGTAACCTAAATAATTAAATGAAAGAGTGTAACTAATAATTAAATGAATGAGTGTAACTAATAATTAAATGAATGAGTGTAACTAATAATTAAATGAATGAGTGCAACTAATAATTAAATGAATTAGTGTAACTCTAATAATTAAATGAATGAGTGTAACTAATAATTAAATGAATGAGTGCAACTCTAATAATTAAATAAATGTGTGTGTAACTAATAATTAAACGAATGAGTGTAACTAATAATTAAATGAATGAGTGTAACTATTAATTAAATGAATGAGTGTAACTAATAATTAAATGAATGAGTGTAACTAATAATTAAATGAATGAGTGTAACTATTAATTAAATGAATGAGTGTAACTAATAATTAAATGAATGAGTGTAACTAATAATTAAATGAATGAGTGTAACTAATAATTAAATGAATGAGTGTAACAAATAATTAAATGAATGAGTGCAACTAATAATTAAATGAATGAGTGCAACTAATAATTAAATGAATGAGTGGAACTAATAATTAAATGAATGAGTGTAACTCTAAAAATTAAATGAATGAGTGTAACTAATAATTAAATGAATGAGTGCAACTCTAATAATTAAATGAATGAGTGTAACTAATAATTAAATGAAATAGTGCAACTAATAATTAAATGAATGAGTGCAACTAATAATTAAATGAATGAGGGTAACTAATAATTAAATGAATGAGTGTTAGATGAATGAGTGCAACTAATAATTAAATGAATGTGTGTAACTCTAATAATTAAATGAATGAGTGTAACTAATAATTAAATGAATGAGTGTAACTCTAATAATTAAATGAATGAGTGTAGCTAATAATTAAATGAATGAGTGTAACCTTAATAATTAAATGAATGAGTGCAACTAATAATTAAATGAATGAGTGCAACTAATAATTAAATGAATGAGTGTAACTAATAATTAAATGAATGAGTGCAACTAATAATTAAATGAACGCGTGTAACTAATAATTAAATGAATGAGTGTAACTAATAATTAAATGAATGAGAGTAACTAATAATTAAATGAATGAGTGCAACTAATAATTAAATGAATGAGTGGAACTAATAATTAAATGAATGAGTGCAACTAATAATTAAATGAATGAGTGTAACTAATAATTAAATGAATGAGTATAACTAATAATTAAATGAATGGGTATAACTAATAATTAAATGAATGAGTGCAACTAATAATTAAATGAATGAGTGCAACTAATAATTAAATGAATGAGTGCAACTAATAATTAAATGAATGAGTGTAACTAATAATTAAATGAATGCGTGCAACTAATAATTAAATGAACGCGTGTAACTAATAATTAAATGAATGAGTGCAACTAATAATTAAAGGAATGAGTGTAACTAATAATTAAATGAATGAGTGCAACTAATAATTAAATGAATGAGTGGAACTAATAATTAAATGAATGAGTGTAACTCTAATAATTAAATGAATGAGTGTAACTAATAATTAAATGAATGAGTGTAACTCTAATAATTAAATGAATGAGTGTAGCTAATAATTAAATGAATGAGTGTAACCTTAATAATTAAATGAATGAGTGCAACTAATAATTAAATGAATGAGTGCAACTAATAATTAAATGAATGAGTGTAACTAATAATTAAATGAATGCGTGCAACTAATAATTAAATGAACGCGTGTAACTAATAATTAAATGAATGAGTGCAACTAATAATTAAATGAATGAGTGTAACTAATAATTAAATGAATGAGTGCAACTAATAATTAAATGAATGAGTGTAACTAATAATTAAATGAATGAGTGTAACTAATAATTAAATGAATGAGTGCAACTAATAATTAAATGAATGAGTGTAACTAATAATTAAATGAATGAGTGTAACTCTAATAATTAAATGAATGAGTGTAACTAATAATTAAATGAATGAGGGTAACTAATAATTAAATGAATGAGTGTAACCTTAATAATTAAATGATTGAGTGTAACTAATAATTAAATGAATGATTGCAACTAATAATTAAATGAATGAGTGTAACTCTAATAATTAAATGAATGAGTGTAACTAATAATTAAATGAATGAGTGTAACTCTAATAATTAAATGAATGAGTGTAACTAATAATTAAATGATTGAGTGTAGCTAATAATTAAATGAATGAGTGTAACCAATAATTAAATGAATGAGTGCAACTAAAAATTAAATGAATGAGTGTAACTAATAATTAAATGAATGAGTGCAACTAATAATTAAATGAATTAGTGCAACTAATAATTAAATGAATGAGTATAACTAATAATTAAATGAATGAGTGTAACTAATAATTAAATGAATGAGTGTAACTAATAATTAAATGAATGAGTGCAACTAATAATTAAATGAATGAGTGCCACTAATAATTAAATGAATGAGTGTAACTAATAATTAAATGAATGCGTGCAACTAATAATTAAATGAACGCGTTTAACTAATAATTAAATGAATGAGTGTAACTAATAATTAAATGAATGAGTCCAACTAATAATTAAATGAATGAGTGCAACTAATAATTAAATGAATGAGTGTAACTAATAATTAAATGAATGAGTGCAACTAATAATTAAATGAATGAGTGTAACTAATAATTAATGAATGAGTGTAACTCTAATAATTAAATGAATGAGTGTAACTAATAATTAAAGGAATGAGTGTAACTCTAATAATTAAATGAATGAGTGTAACTAATAATTAAATGAATGAGTGTAACTCTAATAATTAAATGAATGAGTGTAACTAATAATTAAATGAATGAGGGTAACTAATAATTAAATGAATGAGTGTAACCTTAATAATTAAATGATTGAGTGTAACTAATAATTAAATGAATGATTGCAACTAATAATTAAATGAATGAGTGTAACTAATAATTAAATGAATGAGTGTAACTAATAATTAAATGAATGAGTGTAACTAATAATTAGTGTAACTAATAATAAAATGAATGACTGTAACCTAAATAATTAAATGAATGAGTGTAACTAATAATTAAATGAATGAGTGTAACTAATAATTAAATGAAGGAGTGTTAGATGAATGAGTGCAACTAATAATTAAATGAATGAGTGTAGCTAATAATTAAATGAATGAGGGTAACTAATAATTAAATGAATGAGTGTAACCTAAATAATTAAATGATTGAGTGTAACTAATAATTAAATGAATGAGTGCAACTAATAATTAAGTGAATGAGTATTAGATGAATGAGTGCAACTAATAATTAAATGAATGAGTGTAACTAATAATTAAATCAATGAGTGTTAGATGAATGAGTGCAACTAATGTGATGCGATCAAAAGGGCCCACTTCGGCCAAAAAAATATATCTGCGTTATTGTCATGAGGTTAAAGTTCAAGGATAGCTAAGTAGGATGGTACTGGAATTGTGCCTTGATCTAATGCCATTCCAAAGTTATACACAGTTTTGCTTCCATTCTTCACTACACTGTCAAACGAGAAAACGCGTCTAGAAATTTCCCTTGTGTTGTTATACGCGAAACAATTATTGATGACGTCACGTTTGGAATCATGACGACCCGCACCAAAGTAGTTTTGGCAAGAGTATCTTTTGTGATCTAGGCAACGCTAGGCCATGGCGCTACCCTGTTAAATAGCTGGGACAAAGGGAGAAGAACTTCTTGGCATCTTGTGAAAGGTATGGTGTAGTCTTAGTTTGTTATTAGCTACACCCTGGCTAGCTACAAGTTAACTGTTTAGAATTTTGTTTATTGTTTTGAGGGCTAGCATCTAGGCTTAGCTATCTATAGTTTTATCGTCATCTCTATAGGGTCCATAGGGTCCAACTGAGTTTTTGCACCTTTACTACTTTGTTTAAACTAAATTACACCCTAGCTACACAAGTCAGATTTTTTTGGTTGTTTTGAGAGCTAGTATCTTCAAGTTATAGGGGTCCAAGTGAGTTTGTGCACCTTCACTACTTTATTTTACCTTTGGTTTTGGATTAGTAGCTAAGCTAAAAGTGTAGTTTGATTGAGTGGCTAGTGCTGACAGCAGTAGATAATCCTGGTTATCTTTGATAATGGTTATAGCAAGGACATAAAAATAAAATTAGCAAGGATAAAATTAGCAAGGAGAAGGTAGTTAGTAGCTAAGTGAAAGAATGCTGACGTCATGGTTCTGGGCATGACCTGCTATTGTGTCCTACTTTCTTGCAGGTCGTGCACGTGCGGACCCTTTTTGTCGGTGGTGCTTATGTGATCGAGTTCTCCACTTCCTCGTTAACCACTGGTGAGCAGCTCGACTGGATGGCTTTAGAAAAGATGATGGTTTGGGGCATGTTATGTCTTTGTCCTTCTCGGGACAGAACTGTTGGATGCTGTCAAATAAGTACCACTGTCGTTCTGGAGATAAACCTTTGGCGGGAGTGATGATGATGTGTGGCATATCTGTGACTGTTGGTGTCCAGCAATGTTTGGCAAGCACAAACCGGTGTTGTACAGTGTCTGAACGCTCCTTTGCTGTCACTGTGCCTGGATCGGATGAACTGAATATGAATTGGTGGAAACGCTTTATTCCTGAAAACTTCTTCAAATGCGAAGCAAAGAAGTCTGTCCAATTGAAGCAAGGAATGATGGTGATCAATTCACATCACTTCTGCTTCAACTCCTATTTGACATCAAACACACACACAATATCTGATTGAAATGAAATCACCATTTTTTTGGTAAACATGTTTTATTTGTATACACATGCATTTAGCTCACTGTCATCTTCTATGTCACTATCATCTGCATGGTCATCAGGTGTACAGAAATACTCTTCCACTAATTCATTTAATTATTAGTTACACTCATTCATTTAATTATTAGTTACACTCATTCATTTAATTATTAGTTACACTCATTCATTTAATTATTAGTTGCACTCATTCATCTAACACTCATTCATTTAATTATTAGTTACACTAATTCATTTAATTATTAGTTACACTCATTCATTTAATTATTAGTTACACTCATTCATTTAATTATTAGTTACACTCATTCATTTAATTATTAGTTGCACTCATTCATCTAACACTCATTCATTTAATTATTAGTTACACTAATTCATTTAATTATTAGTTACACTCATTCATTTAATTATTAGTTACACTCATTCATTTAATTATTAGTTGCACTCATTCATCTAACACTCATTCATTTAATTATTAGTACACTAATTCATTTAATTATTAGTTACACTCATTCATTTAATTATTAGTTACACTCATTCCCGCGTGCCGGACGGGCAGGCCTGAATATGGACTATTTCTGTTGTTGTTGTTGCTGTTATATACTAATGATTTTTAATTTAAATTAAAATTTCTTTAGTTATTGCAACACAGAAAACTGAAGGGAAATTCCCGCGTGCCCGTATTTTCATTCCGTGCGCACGCGGTAGCTTCGCGTGGCTTCTTTATTTTTTAAACTTTTTCCAACTGCTTGCTTCAATGGAAGGAAGCGCTTCTTGGCCTTAAAACTTTGCACAAAGATAGAGCAATGACCCAAGATGCCTCTGAGGTAATTTATGAAAATATCATGAATCTAACTAATAATTAAATGAATGAGTGCAACTAATAATTAAATGAATGAGTGTAACTAATCTAATAATAAAATGAATGAGTGTAACCTAAATAATTAAATGAATGAGTGTAACTAATAATTAAATGAATGAGTGTAACTAATAATTAAATGAACTAGTGTAACTAATAATTAAATGAATGAGTGTTAGATGAATGAGTGCAACTAATAATTAAATGAATGAGTGTAACAAATAATTAAATGAATCAGTGCAACTAATTATTAAATGAATTAGTGTAACTAATAATTAAATGAATGAGTGTTAGATGAATGAGTGCAACTAATAATTAAATGAATGAGTGCAACTAATAATTAAATGATTGAGTGTAACTCTAATAATTAAATGAATGAGTGTAACTAATAATTAAACGAATGTGTGTAAATAATTATAAAACAAATGGGAGTAATGATAAAATGAATGAGAATCAGGGATTCTCAGGGGCATAGGAAGATGACTTTTAAAGGGGGGGGGGGGGGGGCAATAATATTGTGGAACTTACAACTACACCATTACTAAGCACTATTTAATAAGTATGCATTATTAGATAAGCCTGTTGCATAGAACTATATATAATGAGTTTAAAATGCAATAATTGTAATCACATCTTCTGAAGTAGTTCATTCTGTGTTTATTAACAGACACAAAAGTCCTATAAGCTGTTTCAGTTAAATCTAAAGAATCTGTTTGTGTTTGGTGTACATATAACAAGAATAAGTTATTCAGCCAACATTCAGTCATGGTGCTTCTTAAATATGTCTTTATTCGACGGAGGGAAGAAAATGAGCATTCTGCTGTGGCTGAAGTGACAGGATATGTCAGGTAGAGTTTGTCTACTTCCTGGAGCATGCCTTTGTAGATCTTACTTCCATTCATAGCAGCAGAAATGGTTCTTATACAGTCACTTTTGTAATAGTAGTCGTAGTTCCTGAAAATGCTATCCTGATAACATCAGGAATCATCAACAGTTGTACCTTCAGTCTCTCTAGGTCAAAATCTTCTTCCCAATAAGCACTTAATGTAGCCGACATCACTGTAGCCATTGTTTCCATTGGCAAGACCAAGCAGAAGTGATTCAGTGTTTTGTATAGTCAAGATCTTTCTGATTAAAACACCTTTCAACCTCTCCTGCAGTTAACTCAGTCACTTCAAAATACATATGACACTACCTTTCTTTAGGATTTGCATATATATCTGGGCTTGCACCATCATCAAATTTTCTGGGCATCTTCCTTCTTCGAAGAGTTGGTGCTGCTGTGAAGTCCTTGGAATCATTAAGGACCTGATCATAAAATGAATCCAACTTTTCCTCAAAAATACCAGATAAGGTATCCAAATTAACCATTTTGGTTGCCATTCCAATTCATCGTGCCCCTGACTGATCTCCTCCAAAGCATTTTGTAAAGTATCGCAGTTCTTTAAAATGCTTGCTATGGATGCATGCCTCACAGCCCAACGTGTAGGGCACAACCCTCTTAATTAGGATAGTTGACCAGTGTTAATTCTTACCCACCTTCTTAAATTTTCAAACAACGTATGACATTTTAATAAGCAGGGTTAATTCAAACACAAAATTCATAGCATCTCTCACTATATCACAGGTTTTAGTTACATCCTTCACACAGAGATTCAGGTTGTGAGCCAGGTAAAGAACGTAGAGTGCCTTTAGTTCTTTCTTCTTAACTAATGCTTGAACTCCATTCCTGAATCCGCTTATATTGACAGCACCATCAAATGCTTTACCCCGACAGTCCCCGACATTTACTGATGGGCAATGAGCTCTGCAACAAGACATCTAAGAAATTATCGTCAATGTTTAGTATCTGGAAGTTGAATAAGGCGAAGGGTAGTCTCATAAATGTTGTAGTCGTGATCTACCCAACGAATTGAATCCTATGGCGGATCCAGAAGGGATCGACTGGTCTCGTTCGAGGCCCCCTTTTCTCTAATTTCCCAAACTCTAACTAAACAACAAACCTGCAATGCTTTTTGCCTTTTCATGCTTTTTTCTTTTTCTTTTTGCTAGCTGGCTAGCTGACCTGCGAAGCCAAACCCCCAAGTGGGGGTAACGTGGGTGTGTGGTTGCACCAGACTAAACCTTACCTTTATCGTCGTTCCAAATGTTCAGCACCTGGTTCATTACCTCCCAGAGAGATTTACTGTCGACTCCTGTCACTCACCAAATATCTTACTCATGGCTCAGTCAAAGTTAAAGGCTTTTTTAAATCCACCCCACGCCCCCCTAAAGCTAAGTAAGTAGATCTGTCATTCGTAAGTGGAATGCTCTTCCGAACAATATTAAGGAATCCCGTTCTCTTAGCTTATTTAAACATTACATACAAACAATTTCATAACATTCATAATGTATTTCATGTGTTGTGCGTGTTGTGTGCTCTTTGCATTAGCCAGTGGCTATTGAGCATGTATAATTAATAATAAAAAAATTAATAAAAAAAATCTAAACTGAGCAGTGATTGAGAATATTATGCTATTGAATAGATTGCCAACTTAGTACTTGTACTAGCTAGCTATAGTCCTTGCAGCCAGCCACTACTGATAGCTAGTAGAGTTAATTTACATAGAAATTTCCACATTTAATGATAGGAAACAAAAAGGACCAACAAGAAGACCACTTTCCATCTCCAGCTGGGGTACCTGCTGTCACTCTTCCATGGTCTCCTGCTTCAGTCCATTGTGTCTCCTCCGAGCCCTCTGTGTCTGTGATTCTCACCCAGCCCTCTGTGTCTGTCACAGAGAGAACTCTCTATCTGTGTCTCCCACCCAGCCCTCAGGCTCTGTGTCTGAGTCTCCTCCTGAGCCTACTGAGTCGGTGCTATGACTGCCTTCATGTTCCACTTCTGTCCTGCCCTCTCATTCCGCATCTCATCTGCCCTGCACTTCCTTGTACACTTTCTGCTGCTTCTTCTTCAAAGTGCTTCAATTGATTTTGAGAAGTGTAACGATATTGGCTTGCTTATGCGCTCAATGCCCCAAACGGATATCCTGAATTTGGCTCCAGAGTGCAAGTATTCACTTTTAGTTAATCGTTTTAAGCCTGATAGTTCATTTACATTTCCAAGTAGTTATTTAGATGGCTGTAATAGGTCCTGTCAACATAAATACTTGGCTGAAAACCCTTGGTTGGTTTATAGTAAAGTAGAAGATGGAATAGTTTGTTTGCCATGTGTTCTCTTTGCTACAAAGGGTTTGGGTCATTTTGTATGTAATGGATGTAATGCATGGTCTCGGAAAACTAAAACGTTTGCCAGTCACAACTGTACGCAGACACTCAGTACCATCAGCTGGCTTTAGCTCGGGCAGATGCTTTAAAGTCTTCCCACGTGTGTCCAGAGTCTTCTATTAAGAATCGTTTGCTGCATAGAGATGAGAGTAACATAGCAACAAATAGGTATAATAAGATGTATGGCTGATGCAATACTTCTTTGTGGCAAGCAATGTATGCTAGTCGAGGTCACAGAGATGATAGCATGGCTGATTATGAGGTCAACAGAGGGAATCTTTTAGCACTTCTTGAATACTCTGTGAGGTCTGGAAATGTTGCATTAGCCAAGCATTTGAAAGATGCTTAAAAAAATGCAATTTATACTAGCAAAACTACCCAAAATCAACTAATTGAATGCATAGGTGATCATATTAGAGATAGTATAATACAGGAAATTAAACAAGCTAAATATTATTCTATTCTTAGTGACAACGTCGTTGATATATCCAGTAAGGAGCAGGTGTCAGTAGTGTTAAGATTTGTAGATAGTAATTGTAATATAAGAGAAGAATTCTTAGATTTCATAAGTACAGAAAGGATCACTGGAGAGGTTTTAGCTCTTGCAATAAAAGAAGCACTGAATAAGTTTGACTTAGACTTTGAAGATTGTAGGGGGCAAGGCTAGTGCAGGGGTAAGGGGTGTGCAGGGTTGTCTCTTGGCAGAAAATCCTAAAGCCACTTATATCCACTGTAATAGTCACATGCTTAATTTGTGTATTGTTGAAGCTTGAAGTTTACCTCCTATTCGTAATATGAATTCCACTGTTACTGAGACAGCATACTTCTTCCATTATAGTTCTAAACCAACTATTTCTTGAGAAAGTAATTGATAAGGAAACTAGCGTTGTTAAAGTTAAGGATCTTTGTAGGACAAGATGTATTTAAAGGCACGAAGCTTATGAAATTTTTTATGTTTTGTATCAATTCCTCGTAACTGCAATGGAAGCAATTACAGAAGGTGATCCTACATATGGGGGATATGAACTGGGATATGAAAACAATTGTGGCAGCCAATGGCTTGCTCAAGATGTACCTTTCCTTTCCTTTTATAATATCTTTCATAGCAACAATGAATTCTATGTCTATTATAAAACCTATAAGTATAAAATTACAAAAGAAAAGTAGTGTTATTCAACCTTGACTTGAGACATGAGCACACATGACCCTTAGACATGAGCACACATCAGCCCTAGCCTAGTAGTCCTATAATTAAGCACACATGGACTCTTGCTCTAGCCCTAGACTCAAGCATATGTGATCCTAGCCCTAGACTCAAGCATATGTGATCCTAGCCCTAGACTCAAGCATATGTGATCCTAGCCCTAGACTCAAGCATATGTGATCCTAGCCCTAGACTCAAGCATATGTGATCCTAGCCCTAGACTCAAGCATATGTGATCCTAGCCCTAGACTCAAGCATATGTGATCCTAGCCCTAGACTCAAGCATATGTGATCCTAGCCCTAGACTCAAGCATATGTGATCCTAGCCCTAGACTCAAGCATATGTGATCCTAGCCCTAGACTCAAGCATATGTGACACTAGCCCTAGACTCAAGCATATGTGATCCTAGCCCTAGACTCAAGCATATGTGATCCTAGCCCTAGACTCAAGCATATGTGATCCTAGCCCTAGACTCAAGCATATGTGATCCTAGCCCTAGACTCAAGCATATGTGATCCTAGCCCTAGACTCAAGCATATGTGATCCTAGCCCTAGACTCAAGCATATGTGATCCTAGCCCTAGACTCAAGCATATGTGATCCTAGCCCTAGACTCAAGCATATGTGATCCTAGCCCTAGACTCAAGCATATGTGATCCTAGCCCTAGACTCAAGCATATGTGATCCTAGCCCTAGACTCAAGCATATGTGATCCTAGCCCTAGACTCAAGCATATGTGATCCTAGCCCTAGACTCAAGCATATGTGATCCTAGCCCTAGACTCAAGCATATGTGATCCTAGCCCTAGACTCAAGCATATGTGACACTAGCCCTAGACTCAAGCATATGTGATCCTAGCCCTAGACTTGAGCACACGTTGCCCTAGCCCTAGTGGCATAGCTCTCTTGTTATCCAGGATTTCTAGGGGTCAGAGTACACACTGAAGGGCCTGACTATGAGTGAGGGCCAGAGTAAGCACTGAAGGGATGAAATCATTTTAGTAGTTAATTAAGTTATATTAAAAAACGTGTGGTTTACCAATTTAATAGCTCCATAGATTCTGCAAACTTCATGGTATGGACTTGATATATAGCTCAAAAGATAGGTCTCTCTGTGTGCTCTCTCTTGAACCTAAAACATTTTCCATGGCGATAAATATACCGAAGTTACTACTGGAGCTAAAGTGGGGATACCTCAAAACCCGAGTGCTTGGGTTAGGAACACTTTTTCCTCCAGATTGCCAAGTGCTAGAGAGCTGAAATTAGTACCAGTGGTTAGAGCAAGGCAATGTAGTTTTTCATTAGTCACTAAAACTTGAGTATGTAGTCAAGCGGTGGTTGGAAAAAGAATTTTAACGATATTCATTTTTCAACTGTGCCACCTACTAAAGTTTTAGGGCTATGGCTTGTAGCTAGGACAAGGTAAAGAGAGTAACTCTGCAGGATGCTGGCAGGCGCACCAGTTCCTGCCTCTACCTGTCCTGGTGGGGCAACTTGCCACACCCCATCTGACCACACCGCTAACAATGGTTGAGCCGTCAGCTACTGGAACTTGAGGACTAGCTTCAGCAGAAGCATCGTTGCTCTGACATGCACATCAGCTGTAGCTGTGTTGTGTGTGTATGTAGTTTGCTGGTCTGGACTTGCAGGACAGTGCTGGTCCTAGGAGGTCTTCATTGCAGCCTCGAAGAGAAACTACTACAGGTAAGACACTGCAGTGTTACAGGCACACACTAGCAACATGCAGAGTGTTACAGGCACACACTAGCAACACGCAGAGTGTTACAGGCACACATTAGCAATATGCAGAGTGTTATAGGCACACACTAGCAACACACAGAGTGTTACTGGCACACTAGTAATGTGTGGAGTGTTACTGGCAACATGCTAAGTGTTACAGATGCATACTAGCAACATGCTGAGTGTTACAGATGCACACTAGCAACATGTGGAGTGTTACAGGCAAACTAGCAACAGTGGAGTGTTACTGGTGGATTGTTACAAGCACACCCTAGCAACATGTGGCGTGTTACAGGAAAACTAGCAACAGTGGAGTGTTAAAGGCACACTCTAGCAACATGTGGTGTGTTACAGACACACCCTAGCAACATGTGGCGTGTTACAGGAAAACTAGCATCAGTGGATTGTTAAAGGCACACTCTAGCAACATGTGGAGTGTTACTTGCACACATTAGCAATATGTGGAGTGTTACTTGCACACATTAGCAATATGTGTGGTGTTACTTGCACACATTAGCAATATGTGGAGTGTTACTTGCACACATTAGCAATATGTGCAGTGTTGCAGGTGCACACTGGCAACTCTTGATGGTAATGTGTGTGTGTGGCTATAGATCGCTACGTGCCCCCTCACTTGCGTGGAGGGTCTGGAGCAGGACGAAGAGGAACTTACGGTGACCCTCCCTCACCAGGTACCAGTACACCACTTATTATTATAACAGTTACACCCTCTACAAATGTGCATTCCTGCACGATCAGGAATGGAACTTGATCTTAGGATATGAACCTGAATCACACCCAGTAAAAGGTGACGTGTTTATTTATTTTTTAAAAAATTGGGGGAAAAATTTGCGCTATCCAAGCTATCCAGTTGAGCACGTACTTCACATGTGCTCTGTGGTAAGTTTTAAGGGGGACGATGATTTTTTTTCTTTCGTTTCCTATGGTTGCAACGTTAGAGTTCCGTAGATTCTGCAAACTTCATGGTATGGACTTGATATATACATAGCTCAAAAGATAGGTCTCTCTGTGTGCTCTCTTTTGATACTAAAAATGCTTCATTAGGTATACATTAGATTTAGCATCGTCCCCCCTTAACTAGTTATTCTTTCAAGAATAAACTTCTCACACCGTCATTGGAAGGAAGAATGAGCTCCGTGGGGTACGCAGACATATGCTATGCAGCATATCCACAACAAACCTTAGCAGGGTCCATCTAGGAGAGCTTTCTTGCAGAACAGCAAAGGAACTCAAAGTGATTCCTGGTAAGCTTAGGTGCCTGGGCAGCATTCCACCAAAGAAGAATTCCAAGGTACAGTCCTAACACAGGCCAAGTAGGCTGTTCAGGCCAGCAGTGATCTTGTTTACTCACCATGGCCAACAGGAAGAATGGTTTGATTGTTTCAAATTGGGTGTGTACATACTAAACATGGCGCGTGCGTGCATGTCCTTCAGTTCCCCCCAACCCCAATGGCGTTGAGTTTGCTCCCTGTGGCAGTTAAGGAGGCATTCGTGTTCATTGTGAGCAGATGGTCCCTAGCCTAGCCCTAGCAGAGGGTCCCTAGCGTAGCCCTAGAAGAGGTACCTAGCCTAGCCCTAGAAGAGGTCCCTAGCCTAGCCCTAGCAGAGGGTCCCTAATGTAGCCCTAGCAGAGGGTCCCTAGCCTAGACCTAGAAGAAGTCCCTAGCCTAGCCCTAGAAGAGGTCCCTAGCCTAGCCCTAGCAGAGGGTCCCTAGCCTAGACCTAGAAGAAGTCCCTAGCCTAGCCCTAGAAGAGGTCCCTAGCCTAGCCCTAGAAGAAGTCCCTAGCGTAGCCCTAGAAGAGGTCCCTAGCCTAGCCCTAGAAGAGGTCCCTAGCCTAGCCCTAGAAGAAGTCCCTAGCCTAGCCCTAGAAGAGGTCCCTAGCCTAGCCCTAGAAGAAGTCCCTAGCCTAGCCCTAGAAGAGGTCCCTAGCGTAGCCCTAGAAGAGGTCCCTAGCCTAGCCCTAGAAGAGGTCCCTAGCCTAGCCCTAGAAGAGGTCCCTAGCCTAGCCCTAGAAGAGGTCCCTAGCGTAGCCCTAGAGGTCCTTAGCCTAGCCCTAGAAGAGGTCCCTAGCCTAGCCCTAGAAGAGGTCCCCAGCCTAGCCCTAGCAGACGGTCCCTAGCCTAGCCCTAGAAGAGGTCCCTAGCCTAGCCCTAGAAGAGGTCCCTAGCCTAGCCCTAGAAGAGGTCCCTAGCCTAGCCCTAGAAGAGGTCCCTAGCCTAGCCCTAGAAGAGGTCCCTAGCCTAGCCCTAGAAGAGGTCCCTAGCCTAGCCCTAGCAGAAGGTCCCTAGCCTAGCCCTAGAAGAGGTCCCTAGCCTAGCCCTAGCAGACGGTCCCTAGCCTAGCCCTAGAAGAGGTCCCTAGCCTAGCCCTAGAAGAGGTCCCTAGCCTAGCCCTAGAAGAGGTCCCTAGCCTAGCCCTAGAAGAGGTCCCCAGCCTAGCCCTAGAAGAGGTCCCTAGCCTAGCCCTAGAAGAGGTCCCTAGCCTAGCCCTAGCAGAGGGTCCCTAGCCTAGCCCTAGCAGAGGGTCCCCAGCCTAGCCCTAGAAGAGGTCCCTAGCCTAGCCCTAGAAGAGGTCCCTAGCCTAGCCCTAGAAGAGGTCCCTAGCCTAGCCCTAGCAGACGGTCCCTAGCCTAGCCCTAGAAGAGGTCCCTAGCCTAGCCCTAGCAGACGGTCCCTAGCCTAGCCCTAGAAGAGGTCCCTAGCCTAGCCCTAGAAGAGGTCCCTAGCCTAGCCCTAGAAGAGGTCCCTAGCCTAGCCCTAGCAGAGGGTCCCTAGCCTAGCCCTAGCAGAGGGTCCCTAGCCTAGCCCTAGCAGAGGGTCCCCAGCCTAGCCCTAGAAGAGGTCCCTAGCCTAGCCCTAGAAGAGGTCCCTAGCCTAGCCCTAGCAGAGGGTCCCTAGCCTAGCCCTAGCAGAGGGTCCCTATAGCCCTAGAAGAGGTCCCTAGCCTAGCCCTAGAAGAGGTCCCCAGCCTAGCCCTAGCAGAGGTCCCTAGCCTAGCCCTAGAAGAGGTCCCTAGCCTAGCCCTAGAAGCGGTCCCTAGAGCCTAGCCCTAGAAAAGGTCCCTAGCCTAGCCCTAGCAGAGGGTCCCTAGCCTAGCCCTAGAAGAGGGTCCCTAGCCTAGCCCTAGAAGAGGGTCCCTAGCCTAGCCCTAGAAGAGGTCCCTAGCCTAGCCCTGGAAGAGGTCCCTAGCCTAGCCCTAGCAGAGGGTACCTAGCCTAGCCCTAGAAGAGGGTCCCTAGCCTAGCCCTAGCAGAGGGTCCCCAGCCTAGCCCTGAGGTCCCTAGCCTAGCCCTAGAAGAGGTCCCTAGCCTAGCCCTAGAAGAGGTCCCTAGCCTAGCCCTAGAAGAGGTACCTAGCCTAGCCCTAGAAGAGGTCCCTAGCCTAGCCCTAGCAGAGGGTCCCTAGCCTAGCCCTAGCAGAGGGTCCCTAGCCTAGCCCTAGCAGAGGGTCCCCAGCCTAGCCCTAGAAGAGGTCCCTAGCCTAGCCCTAGAAGAGGGTCCCTAGCCTAGCCCTAGAAGAGGTCCCTAGCCTAGCCCTAGAAGAGGTCCCTAGCCTAGCCCTAGCAGAGGGTCCCTAGCCTAGCCCTAGAAGAGGGTCCCTAGCCTAGCCCTAGCAGAGGGTCCCCAGCCTAGCCCTGAGGTCCCTAGCCTAGCCCTAGAAGAGGTCCCTAGCCTAGCCCTAGAAGAGGTACCTAGCCTAGCCCTAGAAGAGGTCCCTAGCCTAGCCCTAGCAGAGGGTCCCTAGCCTAGCCCTAGCAGGGGGTCCCTAGCTTAGCCCTAGAAGAGGTTCCTAGCCTAGCGGGTCCCAGCCTAGCCCTAGAGGGTCCCCAGGGGGTCATACAGGATTTACAGTTTGGGGGGGGACTCCAAACATTTGGCGTTTACGTGATGGGTGTGCGTAAGCAAGCCCCAAGTTGGGGGGTCTGGGTGTCTGGTGGCATGCCCCCCCCCCAGAATTTTTTGGTGCAAAATCGATGCTCTCAGATTGATTCTGAGACATTTTGAGGGTACTTTCCTATAGTTAGAGTACTAGCACATGGACACAACATTCTAGATTATGATACAGTTGCATCTTGCCACAGAATAGTTGTGTGGCAAGATGCAATTGTGTCATAATCTAGAATGGTTCTGTCCATGTGCTGCTATTAATCGGTGGTTAGCTCTCCTAATTGTAGTGTGGATTAAATCTACACTACAATTAGGAAAGCTAACCACAGAATAATAGCACATGGACAGAACATTCTAGATTAACACATGACTAAACTGTGACACAGAATTTTCTAGATTTATTCACAATTTTGTATATAAAGAGCAAATGCTTCAGCTAGTAACATTCTGCAACTAAATATGACCCAGAGAAATACACACCTACACAAATGGACCTCAGCACCTGTTTTACCAGAAAGCGAGTGCGTACTAGGTCTAGTAGAGATTCTGAGGATGTTGAAGATGTAGTCCCAACTACGTCGACTAGTGATACCTTGACTTCTACCAATTCCGAAGCATCAGTAGGTAGATCAGTGTGTTCCAAAGTGCAGAAGAGGAAACTCTACAAAGCCAGGCTCAGCTACAAGAAGGAGTGGGAGCAGAAATATCCTTGGGTGTACTGCGATGATCCTAAGCAGGACATGTTCTGCAAGCTCTGCCAGAAGCGAGGAAATGCACCTTCAACAGCCAGGGGTGCATGGACCACTCGGGGAATTCAGGATTGGAATCACGCTACTGAACAACTCAAGGAACACAGCCAGTCAAAATGGCATAGAGATGCTGTTATCCATGCTCGAATGGCAGAACAAGGAAAGGAGCAGAGTGTCTCACAACTGCAATAATGTTCAGCAGCTGCTAAGGAGGTTGAAGAAAGGAGAGCAAAGAACAGAAACATAGTGCTTAATTAAGGGGTGCTAGGGGTACTTCAAAAAAAAAGTTAACCTCGAATACAACTGATCATAACTTTTTTGTTTCTACTCCTATGAACATAATTTTGCTATCAAAAGATAGCCCACTTGTCATGCTTTCAAATGAAATGCATATCATATACTTTCTTTTAGTCCTCCTTCAAGGTAACTCAAAGAAGCAAGCACCATTGAAGAAGATGCCGCCCACTCCCCACCCTTACTAGTATTTTGTATTGGCTTGTAATTGCTTCTGTGGCTAGAGCATGCATAGTGCTACTAATTGAATGGTTTAGAATCTTTAAAAAAAATCCATTAGTAATGGCGAGTACAAATGTCAAATTTTACCAAATTTTACCTTAGATCCATCAATAACTTCACAAAAGAGGCAATGCATTTTTTTGAAACTATTCAATTGGTAGAGTAAAGACAGAGCTACAAAATGGTATAAAATTTTAGACATAAAAATATTATTGGAATGAGTTATTGTGGGCGGGAGGCAAGGAATCAACGTTTTTGACCCAAAAAAGTTATATCTATGTAAGTTTGGGCTTGTACTGACGGGAGAGAGCTGCATTTTTTAAACTTTTTTTTTAACTTGTGGTTAAAAATTTAGACCTCTGTAGATTCTGCAAACTTCATTGTATGGACTTGATGTATAGCTCAAAAGAGAGGTCTCTCTGTGTGCTCTCTTTTGATACTAAAATATGTTTCATAGGATAACTATAGGCAAGTTACTAGACCTTAAAGAGGAGGGACCTCAAAAACCTGCATCCCAAAGTCCCCATCCAGAATAACTCCAGATTGCTAAATGCAAAACAAATTGAAATTGGTACGAGTGGCTAGAGGAAGCCCTACAGCATGCAATCACCTTTTTGAATAAGCGTAAAAAAATTATTACTTGGTAAAGCGCGCGGGTGCAAAATTGAGGGCATTGATTTTCAACACCCTCAAGTTATATGCAATTCTCAATTACCACTGCACTTGTTACCATGGTGTTAGTGGTTACCATGGTGATTGTTTATCTTCATTTAGATCAGCAGAATTCATTTGGAGGAGGTGGGAGTGGTCACTATGGTGGTCGTGGAGGTCGGAGGAACTATGGGGGTAGAGGTGGCAGTGGTCAAGGTAACTTTGACAGAAGGTGAGCCACACATGGCAATGGGTAAAGGGTCTTCTCTCTAACACACTGTATGTAATAATAGATACTAGTGCTCTTTACCAAGTGGACTAATGCCAATTATTGTTACAGTCATTGTGTTCATCTTAATCCCACTAATGTTGATCTTAACCCTCAAAATGTTGATCTTACTTCCCACTGATGTTGATCTCAACCACCACAATTGTTGATCTCAACCCCCACAATTGTTGATCTCAACCCCCACAATTGTTGATCTCAACCCCCACAATTGTTGATCTCAACCCCCACAATTGTTGATCTCAACCCCCACAATTGTTGATCTCAACCCCCACAATTGTTGATCTCAAGCCCCACAATTGTTGATCTCAACCCCCACAATGTTGATCTTGACCTGCACTGGTCTGGGCCAGGTGCCAGTGAGAAGGCTCTAGCTACTGCACTGGTCTAGGCCGGGTGCCAGTGAGAAGGGCTCTAGCTGCTGCACTGGTCTGGGCCAGGTGCCAGTGAGAAGGCTCTAGCTACTGCACTGGTCTGGGCCAGGTGCCAGTAAGAAGGGCTCTAGCTGCTGCACTGGTCTGGGCCGGGTGCCAGTGAGAAGGCTCTAGTTACTGAACTGGTCTAGGCTGGTCCAGAGAAGTCCATGGAGAACTTTCTAATTAGCTAGGAAGTGTCTCGTTTGTCTAGTTCATATACTATTCTGGTGTGTGTGTGTGTGTGTGCGTGTGCAGGAGATCTGAAGACCCACGTCTCTACAGCTACACATCCTTTAGTGGGTCTGTAGCCTAGTAAGTGGATGTGCCTTCATAAAGGGTGTGGCATGCTATGACATAAGAGACTTGTCATGGATACTGCTCAAGTGGTAAAGGGTCTTCTCTCATACATATACGTATATACACTGTTGCTCTTGCCAAATTCCAATTATTGCAATGGGCCAATGAGAATGCCTGTACCTGGTCATGTGAATATCTGCACTGTCAGCAGGTCTGTGTGCATGTCCTGTGCTCATGACACTCCGAGGTGGTGGTCCATGACAAATTGAAAAGATGTACAAGACCCCTCGGCATATTCATGGGGGCGTAGTCTGAGAGTCAAAACATTTCTTAGCAACTTTGCAGCCTTCAGACTACGGTTGCCATGGAAACATTAGCTATAAACAGAAATCTTTAGCTAATCGGTGAGACCAGTGGAGCTCCTGGCAACCTCTTGCTGACTAGGGCCACACCCATTATTGTCGATATAATTTCTGATTAATGCCCATATAGATGTGGTGATGACACAGGGATCTTGTGCTCCTCTGCGAGGCCGAGTCCTCGCAGAAGGTGGGATGATTGGCTGTGTAGTGCCTAGCTAGGGCTAGGTGGGATGATTGGCTGTGTAGTGCCTAGCTAGGGCTAGGTGGGATGATTGGCTGTGTAGTGCCTAGGTGGGGCTAGGTGGGATGATTGACTGTGTAGTGCCTAGCTAGGGCTAGGTGGGATGATTGGCTGTGTAGTGCCTAGCTAGGGCTAGGTGGGATGATTGGCTGTGTAGTGCCTAGGTGGGGCTAGGTGGGATGATTGACTGTGTAGTGCCTAGGTGGGATGATTGGCTGTGTAGTGCCTAGCTAGGGCTAGGTGGGATGATTGGCTGTGTAGTGCCTAGCTAGGGCTAGGTGGGATGATTGGCTGTGTAGTGCCTAGCTAGGGCTAGGTGGGATGATTGGCTGTGTAGTGCCTAGCTAGGGCTAGGTGGGATGATTGGCTGTGTAGTGCCTAGCTAGGGCTAGGTGGGATGATTGGCTGTGTAGTGCCTAGGTGGGGCTAGGTGGGATGATTGGCTGTGTAGTGCCTAGCTAGGGCTAAGTGGGATGATTGGCTGTGTAGTGCCTAGGTGGGGCTAGGTGGGATGATTGGCTGTGTAGTGCCTAGCTAGGGCTAAGTGGGATGATTGGCTGTGTAGTGCCTAGCTAGGGCTAAGTGGGATGATTGGCTGTGTAGTGCCTAGCTAGGGCTAGGTGGGATGATTGGCTGTGTAGTGCCTAGGTGGGGCTAGGTGGGATGATTGGCTGTGTAATGTCTAGATTGGTTTTAAAGGTTCCGGCTATTGCTTGTGAAAGGATCTCGGATTGGGAGTCCCCAAGCTCCGTTGTATTTCATAAGAGTGTGCCCATGAGCTCCTCCTGAGGGGAATGCCTGCGTGCTGTTAGTCTTGCTGGCACAGAAGCTGGTGGAATGATAAATATTGTCTCCAAATACAGGCAGCTGTTGTCTAGACAAGGAACTCCTAGAGCTAATTAATTGATGAATGATGTTTGCCGTCTCTTATTAGATGAGACGAGGAGAGATCTAGCAGGTAGAATTGGAGTGGGAGGAGCTGAAAGTGGGGGGAGTGGCTAGACAAGTTGTGTGGTCGATTGGAGCGATTTAAAACTATTGTGGGCGGAGCTTATTTATTGGAAGACATAAATATCCACTGAAGGGTCATTGCTAATCTGTTCCTGGGGCCATGGCCCTGGGGATCGTCACTTTGTTGCCTTCTAAGGTTGGGAGGGAGCACGGATGGTTGTCCTTGACCCCGAGAAATTTGATGACTGTTTGAGCCACGCCTATTTCTTGACCTGGTGTGGCTGTCCTGTTATGGTGTGGGTGACTTCACAAACATCACACGTGTGTACATGTGTGGGTGTGGCAAGTTTGTCACAGCTCGTCGTGTCCGTGGTAACGGTGTATGAGTCAGATTTGTATATTGTAGTGGTGGAGGGCGGCCCAACCCACCTCTGCAGCGGCAGGTGTCGGACTCGTGGTACAGTTATGGCAGTGGAGGAGGAGGAGGGAGGCGGCCTGAGGAAGGAGGCGCCACCATGAGTGCTCAGGAGTGGGAAAGACCCATTGCACGCAACGAGCGTCTGGAGAGGTATGGACACACCCACATCACTCATAGTGCCTCTCCCTGCTAATATCACATGTCCTGCCCACATTGGGTTGGGTTGACCATATTTGATGCACTGTTGAACAAAATTAATGCACTTGCCTTGGGCTAAATATGGCAGACAAGATGGTTTGGTGGTGATGATCCATACCTGTGTTTCTCACTGAGCGCCTCCATATAAAAATGTTCATTAGGTATTAATCTGCATGTGATCTGCATGTGTACCAATTTTGGTGCTTTTATCAAAAAAATAGGTTTGGTAAGTTGGACGCACTGGCTGGCCTGAGGAATGTGTTAACCACAAAATTGACCTTCGTCCCCTATGACATTTATTTTAGTCCCCTGACATTTATTTTTGTCCCCTATGACATTTATATTCGTCTCATATGAAATTTATCTTCGCTCCTATGAAATTTAGCTTTGGCCACTCCCACCCCTTAATTGACATTAGTCCGGAACAACTAGAGTTACACATGCATGGACATGCCCTAGCCTGGTAGTGATGTGTGTGTGTGTGTGTGTGGTGCATGTCCTAGCCTGGTAGTGATGTGTGTGTGTGTGTGGTGCATGCCCTAGCCTGGTAGTGATGTGTGTGTGTGTGTGTGTACCTGTGTGTGTGGGTGATGCAGGGAGCTGTTTGGAAATGCCCCTACTGGTATCAACTTTGAGAAGTACGACAACATTCCTGTGGAGGCAACTGGAGAGACATGTCCTCCACATATCTCCTCCTTCGAAGATTGCAACTTCTCTGAGATTATTCAAGAGAACATTAAGGTGAGATGGTTGCTAGGGAAAGCATGGTGAGAGTGGTTGCCAGGGTAAACAAGGTGAGATGGTTGCTAGGGTAAACAAGGTGAGAGTGGTTGCCAGGGTAAACAAGGTGAGATGGTTGCTAGGGTAAACAAGGTGAGAGTGGTTGCCAGGGTAAACAAGGTGAGAGTGGTTGCTAGGGTAAACAAGGTGAGAGTGGTTGCCAGGGTAAACAAGTTAGAGTGGTTGCTAGAGTAAGGTGAGATGGTTGCTAGGGAAAGCATGGGTGAGCATGGTTGCCAGGGTAACAAGGTCAGAGTGGTTGCCAGGCCTGAGGGTGAGAGTGGTTGCCAGGGTAAACAAGTGAGTGGTTGCTAGAGTAAGGTGAGATGGTTGCTAGGGAAAGCATGGGTGAGCATGATTGCCAGGGTAACAAGGTGAGAGTGGTTGCCAGGCCTGAGGGTAAACAAGGTGAGAGTGGTTGCCAGGGTAAACAAGGTGAGAGTGATTGCTAGGTTAAGGTGAGAGTGGTTGCTAGGGTAAGCAGGTATGAATGGTTGCTAGGGTAAGCAGGTGTGAGTGGTTGCCAGGGTAAACAAGGTGAGAGTGGTTGCTAGGGTAAACAAGGTGAGAGTTGTTGCTAGGGTAAGCAGGTGTGAGTGGTTGCCAGGGTAAACAAGGTGAGGGTGGTTGCTAGGGTAAGCAGGTGAGTGGTTGCCAGGGTAAACAAGGTGAGAGTGGTTGCTAGGTAAGCAGGTGTTAGTGGTTGCCGGGGTAAACAAGGTGAGAGTGGTTGCTAGGGTAAGCAGGTATGAATGGTTGCTAGGGTAAGCAGGTGAGTGGTTGCCAGGGTAAACAAGGTGAGAGTGGTTGCCAGGGTAAGCAGGTGAGAGTGGTTGCCTGGGTAAACAAGGTGAGAGTGGTTGCCTGGGTAAACAAGGTGAGAGTGGTTGCCTGGGTAAACAAGGTGAGAGTGGTTGCCAGGGTAAACAAGGTGAGAGTGGTTGCCTGGGTAAACAAGGTGAGAGTGGTTGCCTGGGTAAACAAGGTGAGAGTGGTTGCCTGGGTAAACAAGGTGAGAGTGGTTGCCTGGGTAAACAAGGTGAGAGTGGTTGCCTGGGTAAACAAGGTGAGAGTGGTTGCCTGGGTAAACAAGGTGAGAGTGGTTGCTAGGGTAAACAAGGTGAGAGTGGTTGCCCGGGTAAACAAGGTGAGAGTGGTTGCCTGGGTAAACAAGGTGAGAGTGGTTGCCTGGGTAAACAAGGTGAGAGTGGTTGCCTGGGTAAACAAGGTGAGAGTGGTTGACTGGGTAAACAAGGTGAGAGTGGTTGCCTGGGTAAACAAGGTGAGAGTGGTTGCCTGGGTAAACAAGGTGAGAGTGGTTGCCTGGGTAAACAAGGTGAGAGTGGTTGCCTGGGTAAACAAGGTGAGAGTGGTTGCTAGGGTAAACAAGGTGAGAGTGGTTGCCTGGGTAAACAAGGTGAGAGTGGTTGCCTGGGTAAACAAGGTGAGAGTGGTTGCCTGGGTAAACAAGGTGAGAGTGGTTGCCTGGGTAAACAAGGTGAGAGTGGTTGCCTGGGTAAACAAGGTGAGAGTGGTTGCCTGGGTAAACAAGGTGAGAGTGGTTGCCTGGGTAAACAAGGTGAGAGTGGTTGCCTGGGTAAACAAGGTGAGAGTGGTTGCCTGGGTAAACAAGGTGAGAGTGGTTGCCAGGGAGACGTGTGTGGGTGTGATGGTTGCCTGGGTAACGTGTGTGTACTAATGGAAATTGGGAGCTTAAAGCAACTGCCAGCATGTTTAATTTTGAGAGATATTGGAAGTGCAGCCATGGTAATAGATATCTGTGAGGGTTGCTAGGGAGAAGAATGTGGGACTGATAGTTGCTAGGGATGTGGTGGTGGAACTCAGAATATTGGCTCAGTTCGGTGTGGGTATGGTTTCATGTTTGGGTGTGATGTTGGTTGGTGGTGTGCTGTAGCTCTCATCCTATTCGAAGCCCACGCCAGTGCAGAAGTACTCCCTGCCCATCATCACGCAAGGCCGGGACCTGATGGCCTGTGCTCAGACCGGGTCAGGGAAGACTGCAGCATTCTTGCTGCCAGTGCTTAACAGAGTCTTCACAGGTGGACCTCCGTCACACCCGTCCGAGGTGAGTCTGCACATCCCCTTACTCTGTAGACCACATCTCTCCCACATTAGCCTTGCTATATGGAGCACACCACTATGTACTGTTGGGATGCACATTTTATCCAATTAACATACAGCATGAACTCTGACCTCACTTGCATAGTAATAGTTACACACAGTATGAACTTCACACTAGCCAATGTTTCTTCTGCCTTGCCTTGTCTAGTAATCCTGTGTTGTCTAGTAATCCTGTCTTGTCTAGTAATCCTAGTAATCCAGTGTTGTCTACAGTATACAATACAAGTCAACATTATGCATTCCCTAGGGTGTGTATTAGATGAGGAGGTGCTGGTGTGTATTAGATGAGGAGGTGTGTATTAGATGTGGAGGTGCTGGTGTGTATTAGATGAGGAGGTGTGTATTAGATGTGGAGGTGCTGGTGTGTATTAGATGAGGAGGTGCTGGTGTGTATTAGATGTGGAGGTGCTGGTATGTATTAGATGAGGAGGTGCTGGTGTGTATTAGATGAGGAGGTGCTGGTGTGTATTAGATGAGGAGGTGCTGGTGTGTATTAGATGAGGAGGTGCTGGTGTGTATTAGATGAGGAGGTGCTGGTGTGTATTAGATGAGGAGGTGCTGGTGTGTATTAGATGAGGAGGTGCTGGTGTGTATTAGATGAGGAGGTGCTGGTGTGTATTAGATGAGGAGGTGCTGGTGTGTATTAGATGAGGAGGTGCTGGTGTGTATTAGATGTGGAGGTGCTGGTGTGTATTAGATGAGGAGGTGCTGGTGTGTATTAGATGAGGAGGTGTGTATTAGATGTGGAGGTGCTGGTGTGTATTAGATGAGGAGGTGTGTATTAGATGTGGAGGTGCTGGTGTGTATTAGATGTGGAGGTGCTGGTGTGTATTAGATGAGGAGGTGCTGGTGTGTATTAGATGTGGAGGTGCTGGTGTGTATTAGATGAGGAGGTGCTGGTGTGTATTAGATGAGGAGGTGTGTATTAGATGTGGAGGTGCTGGTGTGTATTAGATGAGGAGGTGCTGGTGTGTATTAGATGAGGAGGTGCTGGTGTGTATTAGATGAGGAGGTGCTGGTGTGTATTAGATGAGGAGGTGCTGGTGTGTATTAGATGTGGAGGTGCTGGTGTGTATTAGATGTGGAGGTGCTGGTGTGTATTAGATGTGGAGGTGCTGGTGTGTATTAGATGAGGAGGTGCTGGTGTGTATTAGATGAGGAGGTGCTGGTGTGTATTAGATGAGGAGATGTGTATTAGATGTGGAGGTGCTGGTGTGTATTAGATGAGGAGGTGCTGGTGTGTATTAGATGAGGAGGTGCGGAGGTGCTGGTGTGTATTAGATGTGGAGGTGCTGGTGTGTATTAGATGTGGAGGTGCTGGTGTGTATTAGATGTGGAGGTGCTGGTGTGTATTAGATGTGGAGGTGCTGGTGTGTATTAGATGTGGAGGTGCTGGTGTGTATTAGATGAGGAGGTGCTGGTGTGTATTAGATGTGGAGGTGCTGGTGTGTATTAGATGTGGAGGTGCTGGTGTGTATTAGATGAGGAGGTGCTGGTGTGTATTAGATGTGGAGGTGCTGGTGTGTATTAGATGAGGAGGTGCTGGTGTGTATTAGATGAGGAGGTGATGATGGTGTATTATTTGCTGACTCAGACTAGATCGGGCCGGCGCAAACAGTTCCCCCTCTGCCTGATCTTGGCCCCCACTCGTGAGCTGGCCTCGCAGATATACGAGGAGGCCCGCAAGTTCTCCTACCGCTCCCACGCCCGGGCCTGTGTGGTGTACGGGGGTGCTGATGTCGGGGCGCAGATCAGGGACCTGGAGAGAGGGTGCCACTTGCTGGTGGCTACTCCAGGACGACTGGTGGACATGCTGGAGAGAGGCAGGCTGGGCCTGGAACTGTGCAGGTCTGTGGGCCTGGCCCTGTTCTGTGTGTATGTGTGTGCTAGGTCTGGGCCTGTGTAAAGGTCTGTCCACACTGTACCTAATCTGATGCACATTAATGCTCGTTAGGTCCATGGGGCGAAACTCTTCAAGTCAATGCTTGTTCATCGCGTCCACTAGCAAGCACAGAAATAAACCTCATGAATCAAATCAAAAATAAGCAGCCACTACTAAAGTCAGTCAAAATCATATGCTGGAGCTGTAGTGGAGGTGGAGTTTGTTTTTGCAGCCGCTTCTTGCTATCAGCTCCTACACATGCGCAGGAAACATTTGCTGAAGAGAAGTAAGCTGAGGGCAAGGCAGAACCCACGAAAGTTGCGACTGAACAAACTTCAGATGTCCAGATAAACATAGCAACAGTGTGTGTGTGTATACTAGGTCTGGTCCAGGCCCTGTTGTCTGTGTGTGTGTATACTAGGTCTGGTCCAGGCCCTGTTGTCTGTGTGTGTGTATACTAGGTCTTGTCCAGGCCCTGTTGTCTGTGTGTGTGTATACTACAGGTCTTGTCCAGGCCCTGTTGTCTGTGTGTGTATACTAGGTCTTGTCCAGGCCCTGTTGTCTGTGTGTGTATACTAGGTCTTGTCCAGGCCCTGTTGTCTGTGTGTGTGTATACTAGGTCTTGTCCAGGCCCTGTTGTCTGTGTGTGTGTATACTAGGTCTGGTCCAGGCCCTGTTGTCTGTGTGTGTGTATACTAGGTCTGGTCCAGGCCCTGTTGTCTATGTGTTTGTATACTAGGTCTGGTCCAGGCCCTGTTGTCTGTGTGTGTGTATACTAGGTCTGGTCCAGGCCCTGTTGTCTGTGTGTGTGTATACTAGGTCTGGTCCAGGCCCTGTTGTCTGTGTGTGTGTATACTAGGTCTGGTCCAGGCCCTGTTGTCTGTGTGTGTGTATACTACAGGTCTGGTCCAGGCCCTGTTGTCTGTGTGTGTGTATACTAGGTCTGGTCCAGGCCCTGTTGTCTGTGTGTGTGTATACTAGGTCTGGTCCAGGCCCTATTGTCTGTGTGTGTGTATACTACAGGTCTGGTCCAGGCCCTGTTGTCTGTGTGTGTGTATACTAGGTCTGGTCCAGGCCCTGTTGTCTGTGTGTGTGTATACTACAGGTCTGGTCCAGGCCCTGTTGTCTGTGTGTGTGTATACTAGGTCTGGTCCAGGCCCTGTTGTCTGTGTGTGTGTATACTACAGGTCTGGTCCAGGCCCTGTTGTCTGTGTGTGTGTATACTAGGTCTGGTCCAGGCCCTGTTGTCTGTGTGTGTGTATACTAGGTCTGGTCCAGGCCCTATTGTCTGTGTGTGTGTATACTACAGGTCTGGTCCAGGCCCTGTTGTCTGTGTGTGTGTATACTAGGTCTGGTCCAGGCCCTGTTGTCTGTGTGTGTGTATACTACAGGTCTGGTCCAGGCCCTGTTGTCTGTGTGTGTGTGTATACTAGGTCTGGTCCAGGCCCTGTTGTCTGTGTGTGTGTATACTACAGATCTGGTCCAGGCCCTGTTGTCTGTGTGTGTGTATACTACAGGTCTGGTCCAGGCCCTGTTGTCTGTGTGTGTGTATACTAGGTCTGGTCCAGGCCCTGTTGTCTGTGTGTGTGTATACTACAGGTCTGGTCCAGGCGCTGTTGTCTGTGTGTGTGTATACTACAGGTCTGGTCCAGGCCCTGTTGTCTGTGTGTGTGTATACTAGGTCTGGTCCAGGCCCTATTGTCTGTGTGTGTGTATACTACAGGTCTGGTCCAGGCCCTGTTGTCTGTGTGTGTGTATACTAGGTCTGATCCAGGCCCTATTGTCTGTGTGTGTGTATACTACAGGTCTGGTCCAGGCCCTGTTGTCTGTGTGTGTGTATACTAGGTCTGGTCCAGGCCCTGTTGTCTGTGTGTGTGTATACTAGGTCTGGTCCAGGCCCTGTTGTCTGTGTGTGTGTATACTAGGTCTTGTCCAGGCCCTGTTGTCTGTGTGTGTATTATAGGTCTTGTCCAGGCCCTGTTGTCTGTGTGTGTGTATACTAGGTCTTGTCCAGGCCCTGTTGTCTGTGTGTGTGTATACTAGGTCTGGTCCAGGCCCTGTTGTCTGTGTGTTTGTATACTAGGTCTGGTCCAGGCCCTGTTGTCTGTGTGTGTGTATAATAGGTCTGGTCCAGGCCCTGTTGTCTGTGTGTGTGTATACTAGGTCTGGTCCAGGCCCTGTTGTCTGTGTGTGTGTATACTACAGGTCTGGTCCAGGCCCTGTTGTCTGTGTGTGTGTATACTAGGTCTGGTCCAGGCCCTGTTGTCTGTGTGTGTGTATACTACAGGTCTGGTCCAGGCCCTGTTGTCTCTGTGTGTGTATACTAGGTCTGGTCCAGGCCCTGTTGTCTGTGTGTGTGTATACTAGGTCTGGTCCAGGCCCTATTGTCTGTGTGTGTGTATACTACAGGTCTGGTCCAGGCCCTGTTGTCTGTGTGTGTGTATACTAGGTCTGGTCCAGGCCCTGTTGTCTGTGTGTGTGTATACTACAGGTCTGGTCCAGGCCCTGTTGTCTGTGTGTGTGTATACTAGGTCTGGTCCAGGACCTGTTGTCTGTGTGTGTGTATACTACAGGTCTGGTCCAGGCCCTGTTGTCTGTGTGTGTGTATACTACAGGTCTGGTCCAGGCCCTGTTGTCTGTGTGTGTGTATACTAGGTCTGGTCCAGGCCCTGTTGTCTGTGTGTGTGTATACTACAGGTCTGGTCCAGGCGCTGTGGTCTGTTGCTATGTGCATGGAACATCTCTCGTTCTCTGGTAGAATATTTAAGTTGTGTGTGTGTGTGTGTGGTGTGTGTGTGTGTGAAGGTTCCTGGTGCTGGACGAGGCTGATCGCATGTTGGACATGGGTTTCGAGCCACAGATACGTCGCATAGTAGAGAAGGACACTATGCCCCAGACAGGAGATAGGCAGACCATGATGTTCTCTGCCACCTTCCCCAAGGAGATCCAGGTCAATATACGATGGGAGACAGGCCACTATAAGCAGGGACACAGGCCACTTTAGACAGGGAGTTGTTATACTACGTATGGTGTGTGTCTGCAGGTGGGTCATTCCGTGCCAAATCACCTAGTTTTTGGAAAAGTTCCCAGGTGACCCTCTCAGATTTTGATTATACTTCATCAAAATGTTAATTTGTACAGATAATGAACACACAAAATAAATTAGGCCCAGAGTCCGCGTCTTTTTGAAGTTACGCCCCTCTGAAAAATGTGCCACGCCCACCTTTCGAGTCCCATCAGCAGTTTCTTGTTACTTTGAGAAGCTTGTACTTTTTTATTGGAAAAAGATACGAAGCTGAAAGTTGGTACCCTGGTTAATTTATACTCTATCATTCCAAATCTGCCATCAAAAGTAGGGTATCTTACTTTGTTTTAAGGTTAGGGGCATATAAAAACACATGTTTTGCTGGAAAAACTGATTTTTTACAATTTTCATGTTTGCCTAGTGGCTATATCGTGAACCTGAGGAGGCTTAAATTACAGATGCACTATCTCTAGGTACAGGTGTGTAAGCCCAAGCAAGGATAGACAAATTCAACTATTAATAAAGGAATGGCTGTGGCCCAAAGTCAGACCGACATGCAAAAAGTCTAAATAATGCCCATCTTCAGGTGGACGGTTGACCACGTAGACAGTTATCAGGGGTACTGAAACTTTACACCACAGGAATATATGTATCTGATCTACATATGTACCAAATATCAAGTATGTAATGAAACTCCTTCATGGTTTGGCAGCTCTATGAAAATTATTGTTTTATACATTGCGATCTTTGAAACGGGTCATAAAATGACATTCATATTTCAATTAATAGGACGTACTTTGGTAACTGTACCTTCCTTGACCTTGATATCATGTTCTATCAACATATACTTATGAGGAAAATATATATAGTCAACTTCTCGACCTGATTTCCTCAAAATTTGCTCCTTTGTAATAATTCTCTTTGGGAAACCCAATGACTCAACAGTTGCTAAATATATATATACTACAAATGGAAAATATGACTTGGTTACTAAATATAGCACTATTAGTACTTACACAATAATCATTTGGGGGAAAACCTGGGACAACTCAGCCAGCCTACTCAAGTTCATTAATTATTTCATGAATTCACATGGACTGGGTGGGAGCAATAGTTTGTGGTGATGTGTTTTGTTGAGTGGGAGTATAAAACAGAGATCAAAACATTGATCCTTGAAGATTTAAAAAAAAAATCACATTTTGAACAGCTTTTTGAGGTATGCTTGGTGTCTTGTTTAGAGTTAATATTGGCTGGACCATTTACACAGTTATGAAGACCAGATATTAATTTTAGATAATTATATGAGTTGTAGTTTCTTAGGATTTTTCTGCCTATATACCATTTTATAAAGTGTGTCAAATCAATAGTGCTACTGGAATACCCAAGCATTCTTAAAAAGGATGTAATCAACTATATCCTGTCCTGGTAAAAACCACTTTCATACAAAATATCAAAACGTAAGAGACTGCTTAGAAAACACCATAAATGCTCCAATTATGCATCACTCTAGCATCACTCTAGTTATGAATCAGAATTATTTTCTTTCCTAGCTCAATTGTATTGACTTGCAGCCCCATCACTGTAATAGATCATTCTGGTTTTGGTTGGCAGCTCCTCTTTCAATGTGATAACAACCGTGTAATGAAGGCATGAACCGTAGTTGTGTCATGTACCATGCTGTCCGAAATGATTAAAATTTATTGCAAGAATTTTTAGACATGTTCTGCGATATATTTGAAGTCCTAAGACAACATCATTTTATCGCCAAATCACAATCTGCCTACCTGAAATCAATAAAAGAAACTCTACAACATGACTCGGCAATCATTCTACTTGATTTTGCAGAGAATTACAGCTCTGTAGTACAAGATGCAGTGCAGGAATTTTATTGTCATTTGTCATCTATTACAAGGAAGAACATGAACTCAAGTGCATGAGTGCGTGCATCATTTCGGACAGCATGGTACATGACACAACTACGGTGCATGCCTTCATTACAAGGTTGTTATCACACTTGAAAGAGGAGCTGCCAACCAAAACCAGGATGATCTATTACAGTGATGGGGCTGCAAGTCGATACAAGAATCACAAAAACTTTGCCAATCTATGCCACCATCAGATTGATCATGGACTCAAAGCTGAGTGGCATTTCTTTGCTACAAGCCATGGAAAGAGTCCTTGTGATGGAATAGGGGGGACCACAAAACGACTAGTTGCCAGAGCAAGTCTGCAAGCGACAGAACAGCATCAAATACTAACTCCTCCTTGTCGGTAGTGATGATGTGCATAGAAATGCAAACAGGTACCAGCTAGAGAAGCGTTACTCCATGTCAAAGACTGTTTCAGGTACACGCTCTCATCACAGTTTTGTACCTACCTCAGAAGGGGCACTGGAAATGTGGCGGCTATCTGCAGATGACATTTGTACCAATGTATTACTGGGTGACTGCAACCCTCAGTTAGACACTCTTCCCAGCAAGGCACTTTCTTGCTCTAATAACTTTCAACCTGGCAAGTACATAGCTTGTATGTACGATCAAGAGTGGTTCATTGGGAGCATTATTGAGCGTTCAGAGGAACACAATGACGTGTATGTGAAGTTTACTAAACAATCTCACAACACAACCCTGTCATGGCCACAAGACAGGAGAAATCAGTGCTGGGTACCTTTTCAAGACACCCTGTGTGTTATCAGTGCTCCAGAACTGCAAGGACATGGTGGTCGCCAGTATAAATTGTCTTCTATAGACTATGATGGTATAAATGCTCTTCTGCCAACTTTTTAGTATTGTATTGTTATGAATTTGTTATGATCAATCAAAATCTGAATTAACTTTACAGGTGTTGGGTATGCTCAATTTAAGTAAAAAGGAGACAATATTATGCCATGTTAAAGGCCAAAACAAGTTTTAAGATACACCTGGCTGCTATTACTTGGATAAAATATCCACATAAAATTCGTTAAGAATAATAATATGCATGACATTAGCTACATTGGACGTGTTCTAAATAATAATTTTCATAGAGCTGCCAAACTATGAAGGAGTTTCATCACATACTTGATATTTGGTACATATGTAGATCAGATACATATATTCCTGTGGTGTAAGTTTCAGTACCCCTGATAACTGTCTACGTGGTCAACCGTCCACCTGAAGATGGGCATTATTTAGACTTTTTGCAAGTCGGTCTGACTTTGGGCCACAGCCATTCCTTTATTAATAGTTGAATTTGTCTATCCTTGCTTGGGCTTACACACCTATACCTAGAGATAGCGCATCTGTAATTTAAGCCTCCTCAGGTTCACGATATAGCCACTAGGCAAACATGAAAATTGTAAAAAATCAGTTTTTCCAGCAAAACATGTGTTTTTATATGCCCCTAACCTTAAAACAAAGTAAGATACCCTACTTTTGATGGCAGATTTGGAATGATAGAGTATAAATTAACCAGGGTACCAACTTTCAGCTTCGTATCTTTTTCCAATAAAAAAGTACAAGCTTCTCAAAGTAACAAGAAACTGCTGATAGGACCGAAAAGGTGGGCTTGGCATATTTTTCGGAGGGGCGTAACTTCAAAACGACTCGGACTCTGGGCCTAATTTATTTTGTGTGTTCATTATTTGTACAAATTAACATTTTGATGAAGTTTCATCAAAATCTGAGAGGGTCACCTGGGAACCCCTAGGTGATTTGGCACGGAATGACCCAGGTGTTGGCGCGGGATTTTCTGGACAACTACATATTTTTGGCTGTGGGACGAGTTGGCTCCACCAGTGAGAACATCACACAGAAGGTGGTGTGGGTGGAGGAGGTCGACAAGAGATCATTCCTTCTCGACCTCATAGAGGTCACAGGTACACATGACCTCCTGTTTGTCCTTGCGCTGTCTAGAGACCAGAGGTTAAAATGGAGTCCTGCTTGCCTAGCTTAGAGACCAGAGGTTAAGATGGAGTCCCTGCTTGCCTAGCTTAGCCATAGAGACCAGAGGTTAAGATGGAGTCCAGCTTGCCTAGCTTAGCCATAGAGACCACAGGTTAAGATGGAGTCCTGCTTGCCTAGCATAGTCATAGAGACCAGAGGTTAAGATGGAGTCCTGCTTGCCTAGCTTAGCCATAGAGACCAGAGGTTAAGATGGAGTCCTGCTTGCCTAGCTTAGCCATAGAGACCAGAGGTTAAGATGGAGTCCAGCTTGCCTAGCTTAGTCATAGAGACCAGAGGTTAAGATGGAGTCCTGCATGTCGTGGCCACCATCTTGCCCTGTAGTACAAGAACAACAGTGCAGAGTTTGTTCTTGAGCTTCTGTTGTTGTTGTCATCTTGAGAGCTGGCACACATCATAACCATGGTTATGTATCATTTACCCTTTACCAGGTTCCACTGTTTAATTAGAGATGCTTTACATAGCCATTGGCTAGTGTCAGCTCCCTGACTCTTGTTGCTATCTACATAGTTGTGTGTGTGTGTGTGTGTGTGTGTGTGCAGGCATGGAATCCTTGACCCTCATCTTTGTGGAGACCAAGAAATCTTGTGATGCACTTGACAATTTCCTTTATAATAAGGGCTACTCCACGGCTTGTATCCATGGTGACCGTTCCCAGGGTGACAGGGAGATGGCACTAGGTAACTTCAGGAGTGGCCGTACACCCATCCTCGTGGCCACTGCGGTAAGCACCATGTTACATTGCATTAGTGGTTGCACCATGTTACATTGCATTAGTGGTTGCACCATGTTACATTGCATTAGTGGTTGCACTGTGTTACATTGCATTAGTGGTTGCACCATGTTATATTGATTAGTGGTTGCACTGTGTTACATTGCATTAGTGGTTGCACCATGTTACATTGATTAGTGGTTGTACCATGTTAGTGGTTGTCGTAGTGAGGTGTCACCTGCCATTGTGATGCACTATGTGTGCAATTATAATGTGTGAAGTGACCATCCATGGTGGTGATGTGTTGCCATGACAACCTACACAGGTGGCCGCTCGTGGACTGGACATCCCCAATGTGAAGCATGTGGTGAACTTTGACCTGCCTAGTGACATTGAGGAGTATGTGCATCGGATTGGACGCACTGGTCGCGTGGGCAACCTTGGACTGGCCACATCCTTCTGTAACGACCGTAACAGGAACATCTGCAAAGATCTGCTGACGCTTCTGGCCGAGACCAAGCAGGAAATCCCATCATGGCTGGAGAGCATGGCCTACGAGGTCAAACAGCAGGCTAGAGTTCGATCCCAGAACAAAAGGTGTGAGATGGTGGGAGGAGTTTGTTACTTGTGAAGATACACCAGCTGATCCTGCCAGATTACTATTAGCCATGCGCATATAGTAATCTCCGGTTCCTCTAACATGCATATAGTAATCCCCTGCTCCTCTAACATGCATATAGTAATCCCCTGCTCCTCTAACATGCATATAGTAATCCCCTGCTCCTCTAACATGCATATAGTAATCCCCTGCTCCTCTAACATGCATATAGTAATCCCCTGCTCCTCTAACACGCATATAGTAATCCCCTGCTCCTCTAACACGCATATAGTAATCCCCTGCTCCTCTAACATGCATATAGTAATCCCCTGCTCCTCTAACATGCATATAGTAATCCCCTGCTCCTCTAACATGTATATAGTAATCCCCTGCTCCTCTAACATGCATATAGTAATCCCCTGCTCCTCTAACATGCATATAGTAATCCCCTGCTCCTCTAACATGCATATAGTAATCCCCTGCTCCTCTAATATGCATATAGTAATCCCCTGCTCCTCTAACATGCATATAGTAATCCCCTGCTCCTCTAACATGCATATAGTAATCCCCTGCTCCTCTAACATGCATATAGTAATCCCCTGCTCCTCTAACACGCATATAGTAATCCCCTGCTCCTCTAACATGCATATAGTAATCCCCTGCTCCTCTAACATGCATATAGTAATCCCCTGCTCCTCTAATATGCATATAGTAATCCCCTGCTCCTCTAACATGCATATAGTAATCCCCTGCTCCTCTAACAGGCATATAGTAATCTCCTGCTCCTCTAACATGCATATAGTAATCTCCTGCTCCTCTAACATACATATAGTAATCCTCTGCTCCTCTAACATGCATATAGTAATCCCCTGCTCCTCTAACACGCATATAGTAATCCCCTGCTCCTCTAACATGCATATAGTAATCCCCTGCTCCTCTAACATGCATATAGTAATCCCCTGCTCCTCTAACACGCATATAGTAATCCCCTGCTCCTCTAATGAGTTGATGCCTAGGGGCATGTATAATTAGTAGGTGTGTACTGCCACTATCATGTGTTGTGTGTGCAGGTATGGTGGAGGCTTTGGTGGGCGTGACTACCGAACATCTCGTGGAGGAGGAGGGGGTTATGGAGGTGGCGGGTACAGCGGTGGCTACCATCACGGAGGAGGGGGTGGGGAGCAGAACCAGAGTGACTGGTGGAACTGACCCCACGTGCGTGTGGGCGTATGCCACACCTACTGACATTATCAGAACATTCCTAGTCTCCGTCTAGTGGAGGACTAGCTATATAGTGACTGTGATCCTGAACTACACACACACATACACACACACTCACACTATATATATATAATACAAATGTAATCACTTGAGCCTTGCTTGTCTTGTGGACACTGCACCTTGTGGACTGGGCGGGGTCTAGAGCACCCCATAACATTGCTTCATGCAGAACTTTCAGGTCCCCTGCGGCCATGCACTAACTAGGGAGGTGAGGGGTGTGGCTGCACTGGACACCTTCCACTAGCAATTCTATCTCCTCTGGCCAGTCAACACAAACTCTTGCATCTTATCTTAGCAGGCTATATAGAGAGGTGAATATAGAGCAGGATATATATAGAGGTGAATATAGAGCAGGGTATATATAGAGAGGTGAATATAGAGCAGGATATATATAGAGAGGTGAATATAGAGCAGGGTATATATAGAGATAGGTGAATATAGAGCAGGATATATATAGAGGTGAATATAGAGTAGGATATATATAGATAGGTGAATATAGAGTAGGATATATATAGAGAGGTGAATATAGAGCAGGATTTATATAGAGGTGAATATAGAGCAGGTTATATATAGAGAGGTGAATATAGAGCAGGATATATATAGAGAGGTGAATATAGAGCAGGATATATATAGAGGAATATAGAGCAGGATATATATAGAGGTGAATATAGAGCAGGATATATATAGAGGTGAATATAGAGCAGGATATATATAGAGAGGTGAATATAGAGCAGGATATACGTATATAGAGAGGTGAATATAGAGCAGGATATATATAGAGAGGTGAATATAGAGCAGAATATATATAGAGAGGTGAATATAGAGCAGGGTATATATAGAGGTGAATATAGAGTAGGATATATATAGAGGTGAATATAGAGCAGGATATATATAGAGAGGTGAATATAGAGCAGGATATATATAGAGATTGTGAATATAGAGCAGGGTATATATAGAGAGATGAATATAGAGCAGGATATATATAGAGAGGTGAATATAAAGCAGGATATATATAGAGAGGTGAATATAGAGCAGGGTATATATACATAGGTGAATATAGAGAGGTGAATATAGAGCAGGATATATATATAGAGATGGTGAATATAGAGCAGGGTATATATAGAGAGGTGAATATAGAGCAGCATATATATAGAGAGGTGAATATAGAGCAGGATATATAGAGGTGAATATAGAGCAGGATATATAGAGAGGTGAATATAGAGCAGGATATATATAGAGAGATGGTGAATATAGAGCAGGATATATATAGAGGTGAATATAGAGTAGGATATATATAGAGAGGTGAATATAGAGCAGGATATATATAGAGAGGTGTATATAGAGCAGGATATATATATAGAGAGGTGAATATAGAGCAGGATATATATAGAGAGGTAAATATAGATCAGGATATATAGAGAGGTGAATATAGAGCAGGATATATATAGAGGTGAATATAGAGCAGGATATATATAGAGAGGTGAATATAGAGCTGGGTATATATAGAGAGGTGAATATAGAGTAGGATATATATAGAGGTGAATATAGAGTAGGATATATATAGAGGTGAATATAGAGCAGGATATATATAGAGGTGAATATAGAGCAGGGTATATATAGAGGTGAATATAGAGCAGGATATATATAGAGAGGTGAATATAGAGCAGGATATATATAGAGAGATGAATATAGAGCAGGCTATATATAGAGAGGTGAATATAGAGCAGGGTATATATAGAGAGATGAATATAGAGCAGGATATATATAGAGAGGTGAATATAGAGCAAGATATATATAGAGTAGGATATATATAAAGAGTTGAATATAGAGCAGGATATATATAGAGAGATGAATATAGAGCAGGATATATATAGAGAGGTGAATATAGAGCAGGATATATATAGAGGTGAATATAGAGTAGGATATATATAGAGAGGTGAATATAGAGCAGGATATATATAGAGAGGTGAATATAGAGCAGGGTATATATAGAGATAGGTGAATATAGAGCAGGATATATATAGAGGTGAATATAGAGCAGGGTATATATAGAGGTAAATATAGAGTAGGATATATATAGAGAGGTGAATATAGAGTAATATATATAGAGAGAGGTGAATATAGAGCAGGATATATATAGAGAGGTGAATATAGAGCAGGATATATATAGAGATAGGTGAATATAGAGCAGGATATATATAGAGAGCTGAATATAGAGCAGGATATATATAGAGGGAATATAGCACAGGATATGTATAGAGATAGGTGAATATAGAGCAGGATATATATAGAGGTGAATATACAGCAGGGTATATATAGAGGTGAATATAGAGTAGGATATATATAGAGAGGTGAATATAGAGCATGATATATACAGAGGTGAATATAGAGCAGGATATATATAGAGGTGAATATAGAGCAGGATATATATAGAGGTGAATATTGAGCAGGATATATATAGATAGAGGTGAATATAGAGCAGGATATATATAGAGAGGTGAATATAGAGCAGGATATATATAGAGAGGTGAATATAGAGCAGGATATATATAGAGAGGTGAATATAGAGCAGAATATATATAGAGAGGTGAATATAGAGCAGGGTATATAAAGAGGTGAATATAGAGTAGGATATATATAGAGAGGTGAATATAGAGCAGGATATATATAGAGAGGTGAATATAGAGCAGGATATAAATAGAGATGGTGAATATAGAGCAGGGTATATATAGAGGTGAATATAGAGCAGGATATATATAGAGAGGTGAATATAGAGCAGGATATATAGAGAGGTGAATATAGAGCAGGGTATATATAGAGGTGAATATAGAGCAGGATATATATAGAGAGGTGAATATAGAGCAATATATATATAGAGAGATGGTGAATATAGAGCAGGGTATATATATAGAGAGGTGAATATAGAGCAGGATATATAGAGAGGTGAATATAGAGCAGGATATATAGAGAGGTGAATATAGAGCAGGATATATATAGAGAGATGGTGAATATATAGCAGGATATATAGAGGTGAATATAGAGTAGGATATATATAGAGAGGTGAATATAGAGCAGGATATATATAGAGAGGTGAATTATAGAGCAGGATATATATAGAGAGGTGAATATAGAGCAGGATATATATAGAGAGGTGAATATAGAGCAGGATATATATAGAGATGGTAAATATAGAGCAGGATATATATATAGAGATGGATATAGAGCAGGATATATATAGAGGTGAATATAGAGTAGGATATATATAGAGAGGTGAATATAGAGCAGGATATATATATAAAGGTGAATATAGAGTAGGATATATATATAGAGGTAAATATAGAGCAGGATATATATATAGAGATGGATATAGAGCTATAGAGAGGTGAATATAGAGTAGGATATATATAGAGAGGTGAATATAGAGCAGGATATATATATAGAGATGGTGAATATAGAGCAGGGTATATATAGAGAGGTGAATATAGAGCAGGATATATATAGAGAGGTGAATATAGAGCAGAATATATATAGAGAGGTGAATATAGAGCAGGGTATATAAAGAGATGAATATAGAGTAGGATATATATAGAGAGGTGAATATAGAGCAGGATATATATAGAGAGGTGAATATAGAGCAGGATATATATAGAGATGGTGAATATAGAGCAGGATATATATAGAGAGGTGAATATAGAGCAGGATATATAGAGAGGTGAATATAGAGCAGGGTATATATAGAGGTGAATATAGAGCAGGATATATATAGAGAGGTGAATATAGAGCAATATATATATAGAGAGATGGTGAATATAGAGCAGGGCATATATATAGAGAGGTGAATATAGAGCAGGATATATAGAGAGGTGAATATAGAGCAGGATATATAGAGGTGAATATAGAGCAGGATATATAGAGAGGTGAATATAGAGCAGGATATATATAGAGAGATGGTGAATATAGAGCAGGATATATAGAGGTGAATATAGAGTAGGATATATATAGAGAGGTGAATATAGAGCAGGATATATATATAGAGGTGAATATAAAGCAATATATATATATAGAGATGGTGAATATAGAGCAGGGTATATATATAGAGAGGTGAATATAGAGCAGGATATATAGAGAGGTGAATATAGAGCAGGATATATAGAGGTGAATATAGAGCAGGATATATAGAGAGGTGAATATAGAGCAGGATATATATAGAGAGATGGTGAATATAGAGCAGGTTATATAGAGGTGAATATAGAGTAGGATATATATAGAAATGGTGAATATAGAGCAGGATATATATATAGAGAAGGATATAGAGCAGGATATATATAGAGGTGAATATAGAGTAGGATATATATAGAGAGGTGAATATAGAGCAGGATATATATATAAAGGTGAATATAGAGTAGGATATATATATAGAGGTAAATATAGAGCAGGATATATATATAGAGATGGATATAGAGCTATAGAGAGGTGAATATAGAGTAGGATATATATATAGAGGTGAATATAGAGCAGGATATATATATAGAGATGGTGAATATAGAGCAGGGTATATATAGAGAGGTGAATATAGAGCAGGATATATATAGAGAGGTGAATATAGAGCAGGATATATATATATAGATGGTGAATATAGAGCAGGGTATATATAGAGGTGAATATAGAGCAGAATATATATAGAGAGGTGAATATAGAGCAGGGTATATATAGAGGTGAATATAGAGTAGGATATATATAGAGGTGAATATAGAGCAGGATATATATAGAGAGGTGAATATAGAGCAGGATATATATAGAGATGGTGAATATAGAGCAGGGTATATATAGAGAGGTGAATATAGAGCAGGATATATATAGAGAGGTGAATATAGAGCAGGATATATAGATGGAGGTGAATATAGAGCAGGGTATATATAGAGAGGTGAATATAGAGCAGGATATATATAGAGAGGTGAATATAGAGCAAGATATATATAAAGTAGGATATATATAAAGAGTTGAATATAGAGCAGGATATATATAGAGAGATGAATATAGAGCAGGATATATATAGAGAGGTGAATATAGAGCAGGATATATATAGAGGTGAATATAGAGTAGGATATATATAGAGAGGTGAATATAGAGCAGGATATATATAGAGAGGTGAATATAGAGCAGGGTATATATAGAGATAGGTGAATATAGAGCAGGATATATATAGAGGTGAATATAGAGCAGGGTATATATAGAGGTAAATATAGAGTAGGATATATATAGAGAGGTGAATATAGAGTAATATATATAGAGAGAGGTGAATATAGAGCAGGATATATATAGAGAGGTGAATATAGAGCAGGATATATATAGAGAGGTGAATATAGAGCAGGATATATATAGATAGCTGAATATAGAGCAGGATATATATAGAGGGAATATAGCACAGGATATATATAGAGATAGGTGAATATAGAGCAGGATATATATAGAGGTGAATATACAGCAGGGTATATATAGAGGTGAATATAGAGTAGGATATATATAGAGAGGTGAATATAGAGCATGATATATATAGAGGTGAATATAGAGCAGGATATATATAGAGGTGAATATAGAGCAGGATATATATAGAGGTGAATATAGAGCAGGATATATATAGATAGAGGTGAATATAGAGCAGGATATATATAGAGAGGTGAATATAGAGCAGGATATATATAGAGAGGTGAATATAGAGCAGGATATATATAGAGAGGTGAATATAGAGCAGAATATATATAGAGAGGTGAATATAGAGCAGGGTATATAAAGAGGTGAATATAGAGTAGGATATATATAGAGAGGTGAATATAGAGCAGGATATATATAGAGAGGTGAATATAGAGCAGGATATAAATAGAGATGGTGAATATAGAGCAGGGTATATATAGAGAGGTGAATATAGAGCAGGATATATATAGAGAGGTGAATATAGAGCAGGATATATAGAGAGGTGAATATAGAGCAGGGTATATATAGAGGTGAATATAGAGCAGGATATATATAGAGAGGTGAATATAGAGCAATATATATATATAGAGATGGTGAATATAGAGCAGGGTATATATATAGAGAGGTGAATATAGAGCAGGATATATAGAGAGGTGAATATAGAGCAGGATATATATAGAGAGATGGTGAATATAGAGCAGGATATATAGAGGTGAATATAGAGTAGGATATATATAGAGAGGTGAATATAGAGCAGGATATATATAGAGAGGTGAATTATAGGGCAGGATATATATAGAGAGGTGAATATAGAGCAGGATATATATATAGAGGTAAATATAGAGCAGGATATATATATAGAGATGGTGAATATAGAGCAGGGTATATATAGAGAGGTGAATATAGAGCAGGATATATATAGAGAGGTGAATATAGAGCAGAATATATATAGAGAGGTGAATATAGAGCAGGGTATATAAAGAGGTGAATATAGAGTAGGATATATATAGAGAGGTGAATATAGAGCAGGATATATATAGAGAGGTGAATATAGAGCAGGATATATATAGAGATGGTGAATATAGAGCAGGGTATATATAGAGAGGTGAATATAGAGCAGGATATATATAGAGAGGTGAATATAGAGCAGGATATATAGAGAGGTGAATATAGAGCAGGGTATATATAGAGGTGAATATAGAGCAGGATATATATAGAGAGGTGAATATAGAGCAATATATATATAGAGAGATGGTGAATATAGAGCAGGGTATATATATAGAGAGGTGAATATAGAGCAGGATATATAGAGAGGTGAATATAGAGCAGGATATATAGAGGTGAATATAGAGCAGGATATATAGAGAGGTGAATATAGAGCAGGATATATATAGAGAGATGGTGAATATAGAGCAGGATATATAGAGGTGAATATAGAGTAGGATATATATAGAGAGGTGAATATAGAGCAGGATATATATATAGATTTGAATATAAAGCAATATATATATATAGAGATGGTGAATATAGAGCAGGGTATATATATAGAGAGGTGAATATAGAGCAGGATATTTAGAGAGGTGAATATAGAGCAGGATATATAGAGGTGCATATAGAGCAGGATATATAGAGAGGTGAATATAGAGCAGGATATATATAGAGAGATGGTGAATATAGAGCAGGTTATATAGAGGTGAATATAGAGTAGGATATATATAGAGATGGTGAATATAGAGCAGGATATATATATAGAGAAGGATATAGAGCAGGATATATATAGATGTGAATATAGAGTAGGATATATATAGAGAGGTGAATATAGAGCAGGATATATATATAATGGTGAATATAGAGTAGGATATATATATAGAGGTAAATATAGAGCAGGATATATATATAGAGATGGATATAGAGCTATAGAGAGGTGAATATAGAGTAGGATATATATATAGAGGTGAATATAGAGCAGGATATATATATAGAGATGGTGAATATAGAGCAGGGTATATATAGAGAGGTGAATATAGAGCAGGATATATATAGAGAAGTGAATATAGAGCAGGATATATATATATAGATGGTGAATATAGAGCAGGGTATATATAGAGGTGAATATAGAGCAGAATATATATAGAGAGGTGAATATAGAGCAGGGTATATATAGAGGTGAATATAGAGTAGGATATATATAGAGGTGAATATAGAGCAGGATATATATAGAGAGGTGAATATAGAGCAGGATATATATAGAGATGGTGAATATAGAGCAGGGTATATATAGAGAGGTGAATATAGAGCAGGATATATATAGAGAGGTGAATATAGAGCAGGATATATAGAGGGAGGTGAATATAGAGCAGGGTATATATAGAGAGGTGAATATAGAGCAGGATATATATAGAGAGGTGAATATAGAGCAGGGTATATATAGAGATAGGTGAATATAGAGCAGGATATATATAGAGGTGAATATAGAGCAGGGTATATATAGAGAGGTAAATATAGAGTAGGATATATATAGAGAGGTGAATATAGAGTAGGATATATATAGAGGTGAATATAGAGCAGGATATAAATAGAGAGATGAATATAGAGCAGGATATATATATAGAGATAGGTGAATATAGAGCAGGATATATATAAAGAGCTGAATATAGAGCAGGATATATATAGAGAGGTGAATATAGCACAGGATATATATAGAGATAGGTGAATATAGAGCAGGATATATATAGAGGTGAATATACAGCAGGGTATATATAGAGGTGAATATAGAGTAGGATATATATAGAGAGGTGAATATAGAGCAGGATATATATAGAGATGAATATAGAGCAGGATATATATAGAGGTGAATATAGAGCAGGATATATATAGAGGTGAATATAGAGCAGGATATATATAGATAGAGGTGAATATAGAGCAGGATATATATAGAGAGGTGAATATAGAGCAGGATATATATAGAGAGGTGAATATAGAGCAGGATATATATAGAGAGGTGAATATAGAGCAGAATATATATAGAGAGGTGAATATAGAGCAGGGTATATATAGAGGTGAATATAGAGTAGGATATATATAGAGAGGTGAATATAGAGCAGGATATATATAGAGAGGTGAATATAGAGCAGGATATATATAGAGATGGTGAATATAGAGCAGGGTATATACAGAGAGGTGAATATAGAGCAGGATATATATAGAGAGGTGAATATAGAGCAGGATATATATAGAGAGGTGAATATAGAGCAGGGTATATATAGAGAGGTGAATATAGAGCAGGATATATATAGAGAGGTGAATATAGAGCAGGATATATATATAGAGATGGTGAATATAGAGCAGGGTATATATAGAGAGGTGAATATAGAGCAGGATATATATAGAGAGGTGAATATAGAGCAGGATATATAGGTGAATATAGAGCAGGATATATATAGAGAGATGGTGAATATAGAGCAGGATATATATAGAGGTGAATATAGAGTAGGATATATATAGAGAGGTGAATATAGAGCAGGATATATATAGAGAGGTGAATATAGAGCAGGATATATATAGAGAGGTGAATATAGAGCAGGATATATATAGAGAGGTGAATATAGAGCAGGATATATATAGATAGGTGAATATAGAGCAGGATATATATATAGAGATGGTGAATATAGAGCAGGGTGTATATATAGAGAGGTGAATATAGAGCAGGATATATATAGAGATGGATATAGAGCAGGATATATAGAGAGGTGAATATAGAGTAGGATATATATAGAGAGGTGAATATAGAGCAGGATATATATATAAAGGTGAATATAGAGTAGGATATATATAGAGAGGTAAATATAGAGCAGGATATATATATAGAGATGGATATAGAGCTATAGAGAGGTGAATATAGAGTAGGATATATATATAGAGGTGAATATAGAGCAGGATATATATAGAGAGATGGTGAATATAGAGCAGGGTATATATAGAGAAGTGAATATAGAGCAGGATATATATAGAGAGGTGAATATAGAGCAGGATATATATATATAGATGGTGAATATAGAGCAGGGTATATATAGAGGTGAATATAGAGCAGGATATATATATAGAGAGGAGAATATAGAGCAGGATATATATATAGAGGTGAATATAGAGCAGGATATATATAGAGAGATGAATATAGAGCAGGATATATATAGAGAGAGGTGAATATAGAGCAGGATATATATAGAGAGGTGAATATAGAGTAGGATATATATAGAGGTGAATATAGAGTAGGATATATAGAGAGATGGATATAGAGGTTAATATAGAGCAGGATATATATAGAGACAGTTGAATATAGAGCAGAATAATACATTATAGTCTAGGCCAGGTGCCAGTTAGAAGGCTCTAGCTACTGCACTGGTCTAGGCTGGTCCAGAGAAGTCCATGGAGAACTTTCTAATTAGCTAGGAAGCGTCTCATTTGTCTAGTTCATATACTATTCTGGTGTGTGTGTGTGTGCGTGTGTGTGTGCGTGTGCAGGAGATCTGAAGACCCACGTCTCTACAGCTACACATCTTTTTCATAAAGGGTGTGGCATGCTATGACATTTCATGGATACTGCTCAAGTGGTAAAGGGTCCTCTCTCATATATAATAAATCACCTTCTCAATAATCAATATTCAATCAAGTCTTCATCAGGAATAATGAGATGCTAAGACTCGCGTGAGCCTGTTATATTGCCAGTGCACACGCCTAGAGCATGTCCACCAGATGTAAATAATAATAATAATAATAATAATATGAATAATGAGATGATAAGGCTCACGTGAGCTTGTTATATTGCCAGTAGCATGTCCACAAGATGTGAATAATAATAATAATAATAATAATATGAATAAATTTAATTTTTTTTAAATGAACGAATAAAAAATATAATAAACAAATAAATCAAACAACAATTAATTACATATATTAACATAATAATAATAAATGAATAAAAATAATGATAATAAATAATAAAAAAATAATAATAAATAACATATTTTATATATAATAATAATAATAAATAATAAGTTATAGTGGACGTGGGTTACGTGGGGTTAAAGTTCAGGCTCTTCCCCAGCAGCCATGCAGGTCCATTCCACAGTCTCCATTGGGCCCACTCACACTTTGCCACTGCTATGGCGGATCCAGAAGGGATCGATTGGTCTCGTTCGAGGCCCTTTTTTCTCTAATTTCCCAAACTCTAACTAAACAACAAACCTGCAATGCTTTCTGCCTTTTCTTGCTTTTTTCTTTTTCCTATATTTACTCACCTGCGAAGCCACACCCCCAAGTGGCGGTAACGTGGGGGTGTGGTTGCACCAGACGGAACCTTACCTATATCGTCGTTCCAAATGTTCAGCACCTGGTTCATTACCTCCCAGAGAGATTAACTGTCGACTCCTATCACTCACCTAATATCTTACTCATGGCTCAGTCAAAGTTAAAGGCTTTTTTCAAAGCCCCCCCAGGCCCCCCTAAAGCTAAGTAAGTGGATCTAAACTAAGCAGTGATTTAGAATATTATGCTATTGAATAGATTGCCAACTTAGTACTTGTACTAGCTAGCTATAGTCCTTGCAGCTAGCCACTACTGCTAGCTAGTAGAGTAAATTTACATAGAAATTTCCACATTTAATGATAGGAAACAAAAAGGACCGACAAGAAGACCACTTTTCCATCTCCAGCTGGTGTACCTGCTGTCACTCTTCCATGGTCTCCTGCTTCAGTCCATTGTGTCTCCTCCGAGCCCTCTGTGTCTGTGATTCTCACCCAGCCCTCTGTGTCTGTCACAGAGAACTCTCTATCTGTGTCTCCCACCCAGCCAGCCCTCAGGCTCTGTGTCTGAGTCTCCTCCTGAGCCTACTGAGTCGGTGCTATGACTGCCTTCATGTTCCACTTCTGTCCTGCCCTCTCATTCCGCATCTCATCTGCCCTGCACTTCCTTGTACACTTTCTGCTGCTTCTTCTTCAAAGTGCTTCAATTGATTTTGAGAAGTGTAACGATATTGGCTTGCTTTTGCACTCAATGCCCCAAACGGATATCCTGAATTTGGCTCCAGAGTGCAAGTATTCACTTTTAGTTAATCGTTTTAAGCCTGATAGTTCATTTACATTTCCAAGTAGTTATTTAGATGGCTGTAATAGGTCTTGTCAACATAAATACTTGGCTGAAAACCCTTGGTTTGTTTATAGTAAAGTAGATGTTTGCCATGTGTTCTCTTTGCTACAAAGGGTTTGGGTCATTTTGTATGTAATGGATTTAATGCATGGTCTCGGAAAACTAAAAAGTTTGCCAGTCACAACTGTACGCAGTACCATCAGCTGGCTTTAGCTCGGGCAGATGCTTTAAAGTCTTCCCACGTGTGTCCAGAGTCTTCTATTAATTAAGGGGGGACTATACCTGAAACTGGGGGGGGGGGGGAACGTCTGTTGATTTAGACTGCCCATAATTTTTTTTAATGATTACTCTGTCCAAATAATATTATGCCCATATTGTTCCTTGATCTATGTGCTTTCCAATGATATAAAAGATTAGTCTATAGGCATATTTCAGAAGATTCTTGCAGAAATATCAAGACATTACCCCCCAAAATAAACACTTCTGCCCCAACACTTCCCCCTCACCCATACTTACAAACCGAAAGCTGTAAATTGGTCTGTGGTTTGCCTAAGCTAATATATAGCTATTATATGGGCGAGACAAAAATGCAATAACTAAACTGGGGGGAGTGGCGCATCCTGCCGTATTATGAATACGTGATCTTAACGATAAATCTGCAAAGTTCACCTCTTCTAATCACCATAACTTGACAACTTAAAAAAAAAAATTACAAGGCACTCGGTTAGCCTCTGTCCAGTTGTCTTGTTAGCTGCTAACGGCTCAGCCCTGCAGTGTCACAGAACTTCTTGGTCACTCTAATAGTTGCAGGATTGTTGGTTGCCATGACGACTGCCTGTGGGTGGTTGTAGTGTCTCTGGCATTGCTGTATATATGGAGCCCAAGGGCCTTCACATCTTAGCAGTTTATATGCAATTACCACTGCACTTGTTACCATGGGGTTAGTGGTTAACATGGTGATTGATTATCTTCATTTAGATCAGCAGAATTCATTTGGAGGAGGTGGGAGTGGTTACTTTGGTGGCCGTGGAGGTCGGAGGAACTATGGGGGTAGAGGTGGCAGTGGTCAAGGTAACTTTGACAGAAGGTGAGCCACACATGGCAATGGGTAAAGGGTCTTCTCTCTAACACACTGTATGTAATAATAGATACTAGCGCTCTTTACCAAGTGGACTAATGCCAATTATTGTTACAGTCATTGTGTTCATCTTAATCCAACTAATGTTGATCTTACCCCTCAAAATGTTGATCTTACTTCCCACAACTGACCTGCATTGGTCTGGGCCAGGTGCCAGGGAGAAGGCTCCAGTGTGTATTAGATGAGGACGTGTGCTGGTGTGTATTAGATGAGGAAGTGCTGGTGTGTATTAGATGTGGAGGTGCTGGTGTGTATTAGATGAGGAGGTGCTGGTGTGTATTAGATGAGGAGGTGCTGGTGTGTATTAGATGAGGAGGTGCTGGTGTGTATTAGATGAGGAGGTGCTGGTGTGTATTAGATGTGGAGGTGCTGGTGTATATTAGATGTGGAGGTGCTGGTGTGTATTAGATGTGGAGGTGCTGGTGTGTATTAGATGAGGAGGTGCTGGTGTGTATTAGATGAGGAGGTGCTGGTGTGTATTAGATGAGGAGATGTGTATTAGATGTGGAGGTGCTGGTGTGTATTAGATGAGGAGGTGCTGGTGTGTATTAGATGAGGAGGTGCTGGTGTGTATTAGATGAGGAGATGTGTATTAGATGTGGAGGTGCTGGTGTGTATTAGATGAGGAGGTGCTGGTGTGTATTAGATAAGGAGGTGTGTATTAGATGTGGAGGTGCTGGTGTGTATTAGATGTGGAGGTGCTGGTGTGTATTAGATGTGGAGGTGCTGGTGTGTATTAGATGAGGAGGTGCTGGTGTGTATTAGATGTGGAGGTGCTGGTGTGTATTAGATGTGGAGGTGCTGGTGTGTATTAGATGAGGAGGTGCTGGTGTGTATTAGATGAGGAGGTGCTGGTGTGTATTAGATGAGGAGGTGCTGGTGTGTATTAGATGTGGAGGTGCTGGTGTGTATTAGATGAGGAGGTGCTGGTGTGTATTAGATGAGGAGGTGCTGGTGTGTATTAGATGAGGAGGTGCTGGTGTGTATTAGATGAGGAGGTGATGATGGTGTATTATTTGCTGACTCAGACTAGATCGGGCCGGCGCAAACAGTTCCCCCTCTGCCTGATCTTGGCCCCCACTCGTGAGCTGTCCTCGCAGATGTACGAGGAGGCCCGCAAGTTCTCCTACCGCTCCCACGCCCGGGCCTGTGTGGTGTACGGGGGTGCTGATGTCGGGGCGCAGATCAGGGACCTGGAGAGAGGGTGCCACTTGCTGGTGGCTACTCCAGGACGACTGGTGGACATGCTGGAGAGAGGCAGGCTGGGCCTGGAACTGTGCAGGTGTGTGGGCCTGGCCCTGTTCTGTGTGTATGTGTGTGCTAGGTCTGGGCCTGTGTAAAGGTCTGTCCACACTGTACCTAATCTGATGCACATTAATGCTCGTTAGGTCCATGGGGCGAAACTCTTCAAGTCAATGCTTGTTCATCGCGTCCACTAGCAAGCACAGAAATAAACCTCATGAATCAAATCAAAAATAAGCAGCCACTACTAAAGTCAGTCAAAATCATATGCTGGAGCTGTAGTGGAGGTGGAGTTTGTTTTTGCAGCCGCTTCTTGCTATCAGCTCCTACACATGCGCAGGAAACATTTGCTGAAGAGAAGTAAGCTGAGGGTAAGGCAGAACCCACGAAAGTTGCGACTGAACAAACTTCAGATGTCCAGATAAACATAGCAACAGTGTGTGTGTGTATACTAGGTCTGGTCCAGGCCCTGTTGTCTGTGTGTGTGTATACTAGGTCTGGTCCAGGCCCTGTTGTCTGTGTGTGTGTATACTAGGTCTTGTCCAGGCCCTGTTGTCTGTGTGTGTGTATACTACAGGTCTGGTCCAGGCCCTGTTGTCTGTGTGTGTGTATACTAGGTCTTGTCCAGGCCCTGTTGTCTGTGTGTGTATTATAGGTCTTGTCCAGGCCCTGTTGTCTGTGTGTGTGTATACTAGGTCTTGTCCAGGCCCTGTTGTCTGTGTGTGTGTATACTAGGTCTGGTCCAGGCCCTGTTGTCTGTGTGTTTGTATACTAGGTCTGGTCCAGGCCCTGTTGTCTGTGTGTGTGTATACTAGGTCTGGTCCAGGCCCTGTTGTCTGTGTGTGTGTATACTAGGTCTGGTCCAGGCCCTGTTGTCTGTGTGTGTGTATACTACAGGTCTGGTCCAGGCCCTGTTGTCTGTGTGTGTGTATACTAGGTCTGGTCCAGGCCCTGTTGTCTGTGTGTGTGTATACTACAGGTCTGGTCCAGGCCCTGTTGTCTCTGTGTGTGTATACTAGGTCTGGTCCAGGCCCTGTTGTCTGTGTGTGTGTATACTAGGTCTGGTCCAGGCCCTATTGTCTGTGTGTGTGTATACTACAGGTCTGGTCCAGGCCCTGTTGTCTGTGTGTGTGTATACTAGGTCTGGTCCAGGCCCTGTTGTCTGTGTGTGTGTATACTACAGGTCTGGTCCAGGCCCTGTTGTCTGTGTGTGTGTATACTAGGTCTGGTCCAGGACCTGTTGTCTGTGTGTGTGTATACTAGGTCTGGTCCAGGCCCTGTTGTCTGTGTGTGTGTATACTAGGTCTGGTCCAGGCCCTGTTGTCTGTGTGTGTGTATACTAGGTCTGGTCCAGGCCCTGTTGTCTGTGTGTGTGTATACTACAGGTCTGGTCCAGGCGCTGTTGTCTGTTGCTATGTGCATGGAACATCTCTCGTTCTCTGGTAGAATATTTAAGTTGTGTGTGTGTGTGTGTGGTGTGTGTGTGTGTGAAGGTTCCTGGTGCTGGACGAGGCTGATCGCATGTTGGACATGGGTTTCGAGCCACAGATACGTCGCATAGTAGAGAAGGACACTATGCCCCAGACAGGAGATAGGCAGACCATGATGTTCTCTGCCACCTTCCCCAAGGAGATCCAGGTCAATATACGATGGGAGACAGGCCACTATAAGCAGGGACACAGGCCACTATAGACAGGGAGTTGTTATACTACGTATGGTGTGTGTCTGCAGGTGGGTCATTCCGTGCCAAATCACCTAGTTTTTGGAAAAGTTCCCAGGTGACCCTCTCAGATTTTGATTATACTTCATCAAAATGTTAATTTGTACAGATAATGAACACACAAAATAAATTAGGCCCAGAGTCCGCGTCTTTTTGAAGTTACGCCCCTCTGAAAAATGTGCCACGCCCACCTTTCGAGTCCCATCAGCAGTTTCTTGTTACTTTGAGAAGCTTGTACTTTTTTATTGGAAAAAGATACGAAGCTGAAAGTTGGTACCCTGGTTAATTTATACTCTATCATTCCAAATCTGCCATCAAAAGTAGGGTATCTTACTTTGTTTTAAGGTTAGGGGCATATAAAAACACATGTTTTGCTGGAAAAACTGATTTTTTACAATTTTCATGTTTGCCTAGTGGCTATATCGTGAACCTGAGGAGGCTTAAATTACAGATGCGCTATCTCTAGGTACAGGTGTGTAAGCCCAAGCAAGGATAGACAAATTCAACTATTAATAAAGGAATGGCTGTGGCCCAAAGTCAGACCGACATGCAAAAAGTCTAAATAATGCCCATCTTCAGGTGGACGGTTGACCACGTAGACAGTTATCAGGGGTACTGAAACTTTACACCACAGGAATATATGTATCTGATCTACATATGTACCAAATATCAAGTATGTGATCAAACTCCTTCATGGTTTGGCAGCTCTATGAAAATTATTGTTTTATACATTGCGATCTTTGAGACGGGTCATAAAATGACATTCATATTTCAATTAATAGGACGTACTTTGGTAACTGTACCTTCCTTGACCTTGATATCATGTTCTATCAACATATACTTATGAGGAAAATATATATAGTCAACTTCTCGACCTGATTTCCTCAAAATTTGCTCCTTTGTAATAATTCTCTTTGGGAAACCCAATGACTCAACAGTTGCTAAATATATATATACTACAAATGGAAAATATGACTTGGTTACTAAATATAGCACTATTAGTACTTACACAATAATCATTTGGGGGAAAACCTGGGACAACTCAGCCATCCTACTCAAGTTCATTAATTATTTCATGAATTCACATGGACTGGGTGGGAGCAATAGTTTGTGGTGATGTGTTTTGTTGAGTGGGAGTATAAAACAGAGATCAAAACATTGATCCTTGAAGATTTAAAAAAAAAATCACATTTTGAACAGCTTTTTGAGGTATGCTTGGTGTCTTGTTTAGAGTTAATATTGGCTGGACCATTTACACAGTTATGAAGACCAGATATTAATTTTAGATAATTATATGAGTTGTAGTTTCTTAGGATTTTTCTGCCTATATACCATTTTATAAAGTGTGTCAAATCAATAGTGCTACTGGAATACCCAAGCATTCTTAAAAAGGATGTAATCAACTATATCCTGTCCTGGTAAAAACCACTTTCATACAAAATATCAAAACGTAAGAGACTGCTTAGAAAACACCATAAATGCTCCAATTATGCATCACTCTAGCATCACTCTAGTTATGAATCAGAATTATTTTCTTTCCTAGCTCTTTTGTATTGACTTGCAGCCCCATCACTGTAATAGATCATTCTGGTTTTGGTTGGCAGCTCCTCTTTCAACCGTGTAATGAAGGCATGAACCGTAGTTGTGTCATGTACCATGCTGTCCGAAATGATTAAAATTTATTGCAAGAATTTTTAGACATGTTCTGCGATATATTTGAAGTCCTAAGACAACATCATTTTATCGCCAAATCACAATCTGCCTACCTGAAATCAATAAAAGAAACTCTACAACATGACTCGGCAATCATTCTACTTGATTTTGCAGAGAATTACAGCTCTGTAGTACAAGATGCAGTGCAGGAATTTTATTGTCATTTGTCATCTATTACAAGGAAGAACATGAACTCAAGTGCATGAGTGCGTGCATCATTTCGGACAGCATGGTACATGACACAACTACGGTGCATGCCTTCATTACAAGGTTGTTATCACACTTGAAAGAGGAGCTGCCAACCAAAACCAGGATGATCTATTACAGTGATGGGGCTGCAAGTCGATACAAGAATCACAAAAACTTTGCCAATCTATGCCACCATCAGATTGATCATGGACTCAAAGGTGAGTGGCATTTCTTTGCTACAAGCCATGGAAAGAGTCCTTGTGATGGAATAGGGGGGACCACAAAACGACTAGTTGCCAGAGCAAGTCTGCAAGCGACAGAACAGCATCAAATACTAACTCCTCCTTGTCGGTAGTGATGATGTGCATAGAAATGCAAACAGGTACCAGCTAGAGAAGCGTTACTCCATGTCAAAGACTGTTTCAGGTACACGCTCTCATCACAGTTTTGTACCTACCTCAGAAGGGGCACTGGAAATGTGGCGGCTATCTGCAGATGACATTTGTACCAATGTATTACTGGGTGACTGCAACCCTCAGTTAGACACTCTTCCCAGCAAGGCACTTTCTTGCTCTAATAACTTTCAACCTGGCAAGTACATAGCTTGTATGTACGATCAAGAGTGGTTCATTGGGAGCATTATTGAGCGTTCAGAGGAACACAATGACGTGTATGTGAAGTTTACTAAACAATCTCACAACACAACCCTGTCATGGCCACAAGACAGGAGAAATCAGTGCTGGGTACCTTTTCAAGACACCCTGTGTGTTATCAGTGCTCCAGAACTGCAAGGACATGGTGGTCGCCAGTATAAATTGTCTTCTATAGACTATGATGGTATAAATGCTCTTCTGCCAACTTTTTAGTATTGTATTGTTATGAATTTGTTATGATCAATCAAAATCTGAATTAACTTTACAGGTGTTGGGTATGCTCAATTTAAGTAAAAAGGAGACAATATTATGCCATGTTAAAGGCCAAAACAAGTTTTAAGATACACCTGGCTGCTATTACTTGGATAAAATATCCACATAAAATTCGTTAAGAATAATAATATGCATGACATTAGCTACATTGGACGTGTTCTAAATAATAATTTTCATAGAGCTGCCAAACTATGAAGGAGTTTCATCACATACTTGATATTTGGTACATATGTAGATCAGATACATATATTCCTGTGGTGTAAGTTTCAGTACCCCTGATAACTGTCTACGTGGTCAACCGTCCACCTGAAGATGGGCATTATTTAGACTTTTTGCAAGTCGGTCTGACTTTGGGCCACAGCCATTCCTTTATTAATAGTTGAATTTGTCTATCCTTGCTTGGGCTTACACACCTATACCTAGAGATAGCGCATCTGTAATTTAAGCCTCCTCAGGTTCACGATATAGCCACTAGGCAAACATGAAAATTGTAAAAAATCAGTTTTTCCAGCAAAACATGTGTTTTTATATGCCCCTAACCTTAAAACAAAGTAAGATACCCTACTTTTGATGGCAGATTTGGAATGATAGAGTATAAATTAACCAGGGTACCAACTTTCAGCTTCGTATCTTTTTCCAATAAAAAAGTACAAGCTTCTCAAAGTAACAAGAAACTGCTGATAGGACCGAAAAGGTGGGCTTGGCATATTTTTCGGAGGGGCGTAACTTCAAAACGACTCGGACTCTGGGCCTAATTTATTTTGTGTGTTCATTATTTGTACAAATTAACATTTTGATGAAGTTTCATCAAAATCTGAGAGGGTCACCTGGGAACCCCTAGGTGATTTGGCACGGAATGACCCAGGTGTTGGCGCGGGATTTTCTGGACAACTACATATTTTTGGCTGTGGGACGAGTTGGCTCCACCAGTGAGAACATCACACAGAAGGTGGTGTGGGTGGAGGAGGTCGACAAGAGATCATTCCTTCTCGACCTCATAGAGGTCACAGGTACACATGACCTCCTGTTTGTCCTTGCGCTGTCTAGAGACCAGAGGTTAAAATGGAGTCCTGCTTGCCTAGCTTAGAGACCAGAGGTTAAGATGGAGTCCCTGCTTGCCTAGCTTAGCCATAGAGACCAGAGGTTAAGATGGAGTCCAGCTTGCCTAGCTTAGCCATAGAGACCACAGGTTAAGATGGAGTCCTGCTTGCCTAGCATAGTCATAGAGACCAGAGGTTAAGATGGAGTCCTGCTTGCCTAGCTTAGCCATAGAGACCAGAGGTTAAGATGGAGTCCTGCTTGCCTAGCTTAGCCATAGAGACCAGAGGTTAAGATGGAGTCCAGCTTGCCTAGCTTAGTCATAGAGACCAGAGGTTAAGATGGAGTCCTGCATGTCGTGGCCACCATCTTGCCCTGTAGTACAAGAACAACAGTGCAGAGTTTGTTCTTGAGCTTCTGTTGTTGTTGTCATCTTGAGAGCTGGCACACATCATAACCATGGTTATGTATCATTTACCCTTTACCAGGTTCCACTGTTTAATTAGAGATGCTTTACATAGCCATTGGCTAGTGCCAGCTCCCTGACTCTTGTTGCTATCTACATAGTTGTGTGTGTGTGTGTGTGTGTGTGTGCAGGCATGGAATCCTTGACCCTCATCTTTGTGGAGACCAAGAAATCTTGTGATGCACTTGACAATTTCCTTTATAATAAGGGCTACTCCACGGCTTGTATCCATGGTGACCGTTCCCAGGGTGACAGGGAGATGGCACTAGGTAACTTCAGGAGTGGCCGTACACCCATCCTCGTGGCCACTGCGGTAAGCACCATGTTACATTGCATTAGTGGTTGCACCATGTTACATTGCATTAGTGGTTGCACCATGTTACATTGCATTAGTGGTTGCACTGTGTTACATTGCATTAGTGGTTGCACCATGTTATATTGATTAGTGGTTGCACTGTGTTACATTGCATTAGTGGTTGCACCATGTTACATTGATTAGTGGTTGTACCATGTTAGTGGTTGTCGTAGTGAGGTGTCACCTGCCATTGTGATGCACTATGTGTGCAATTATAATGTGTGAAGTGACCATCCATGGTGGTGATGTGTTGCCATGACAACCTACACAGGTGGCCGCTCGTGGACTGGACATCCCCAATGTGAAGCATGTGGTGAACTTTGACCTGCCTAGTGACATTGAGGAGTATGTGCATCGGATTGGACGCACTGGTCGCGTGGGCAACCTTGGACTGGCCACATCCTTCTGTAACGACCGTAACAGGAACATCTGCAAAGATCTGCTGACGCTTCTGGCCGAGACCAAGCAGGAAATCCCATCATGGCTGGAGAGCATGGCCTACGAGGTCAAACCGCAGGCTAGAGTTCAATCCCAGAACAAAAGGTGTGAGATGGTTGGAGGAGTTTGTTACTTGTGAAGATACACCAGCTGATCCTGCCAGATTACTATTAGCCATGCATCTAGTAATCTCCTGCTCCTCTAACATGCATATAGTAATCCCCTGCTCCTCTAACATGCATATAGTAATCCCCTGCTCCTCTAACATGCATATAGTAATCCCCTGCTCCTCTAACATGCATATAGTAATCCCCTGCTCCTCTAACATGCATATAGTAATCCCCTGCTCCTCTAACACGCATATAGTAATCCCCTGCTCCTCTAACACGCATATAGTAATCCCCTGCTCCTCTAACATGCATATAGTAATCCCCTGCTCCTCTAACACGCATATAGTAATCCCCTGCTCCTCTAACATGCATATAGTAATCCCCTGCTCCTCTAACATGCATATAGTAATCCCCTGCTCCTCTAATATGCATATAGTAATCCCCTGCTCCTCTAACATGCATATAGTAATCCCCTGCTCCTCTAACATGCATATAGTAATCTCCTGCTCCTCTAACATGCATATATAATCTCCTGCTCCTCTAACATACATATAGTAATCCTCTGCTCCTCTAACATGCATATAGTAATCCCCTGCTCCTCTAACACGCATATAGTAATCCCCTGCTCCTCTAACATGCATATAGTAATCCCCTGCTCCTCTAACATGCATATAGTAATCCCCTGCTCCTCTAACACGCATATAGTAATTCCCTGCTCCTCTAATGAGTTGATGCCTAGGGGCATGTATAATTAGTAGGTGTGTACTGCCACTATCATGTGTTGTGTGTGCAGGTATGGTGGAGGCTTTGGTGGGCGTGACTACCGAACATCTCGTGGAGGAGGAGGGGGTTATGGAGGTGGCGGGTACAGCGGTGGCTACCATCACGGAGGAGGGGGTGGGGAGCAGAACCAGAGTGACTGGTGGAACTGACCCCACGTGCGTGTGGGCGTATGCCACACCTACTGACATTATCAGAACATTCCTAGTCTCCGTCTAGTGGAGGACTAGCTATATAGTGACTGTGATCCTGAACTACACACACACATACACACACACTCACACTATATATATATAATACAAATGTAATCACTTGAGCCTTGCTTGTCTTGTGGACTCTGCAACTTGTGGACTGGGCGGGGTCTAGAGCACCCCATAACATTGCTTCATGCAGAACTCTCAGGTCCCCTGCGGCCATGCACTAACTAGGGAGGTGAGGGGTGTGGCTGCACTGGACACCTTCCACTAGCAATTCTATCTCCTCTGGCCAGTCAACACAAACTCTTGCATCTTATCTTAGCAGGCTATATAGAGAGGTGAATATAGAGCAGGATATATATAGAGGTGAATATAGAGCAGGGTATATATAGAGAGGTGAATATAGAGCAGGATATATATAGAGAGGTGAATATAGAGCAGGGTATATATAGAGATAGGTGAATATAGAGCAGGATATATATAGAGGTGAATATAGAGTAGGATATATATAGAGAGGTGAATATAGAGTAGGATATATAGAGAGGTGAATATAGAGCAGGATATATATAGAGGTGAATATAGAGCAGGTTATATATAGAGAGGTGAATATAGAGCAGGATATATATAGAGAGGTGAATATAGAGCAGGATATATATAGAGGAATAGAGCAGGATATATATAGAGGTGAATATAGAGCAGGATATATATAGAGGTGAATATAGAGCAGGATATATATAGAGAGGTGAATATAGAGCAGGATATACGTATATAGAGAGGTGAATATAGAGCAGGATATATATAGAGAGGTGAATATAGAGCAGAATATATATAGAGAGGTGAATATAGAGCAGGGTATATATAGAGGTGAATATAGAGTAGGATATATATAGAGAGGTGAATATAGAGCAGGATATATATAGAGAGGTGAATATAGAGCAGGATATATATAGAGATTGTGAATATAGAGCAGGGTATATATAGAGAGATGAATATAGAGCAGGATATATATAGAGAGGTGAATATAAAGCAGGATATATATAGAGAGGTGAATATAGAGCAGGGTATATATACATAGGTGAATATAGAGAGGTGAATATAGAGCAGGATATATATATAGAGATGGTGAATATAGAGCAGGGTATATATAGAGAGGTGAATATAGAGCAGCATATATATAGAGAGGTGAATATAGAGCAGGATATATAGAGGTGAATATAGAGCAGGATATATAGAGAGGTGAATATAGAGCAGGATATATATAGAGAGATGGTGAATATAGAGCAGGATATATATAGAGGTGAATATAGAGTTGGATATATATAGAGAGGTGAATATAGAGCAGGATATATATAGAGAGGTGTATATAGAGCAGGATATATATATAGAGAGGTGAATATAGAGCAGGATATATATAGAGAGGTAAATATAGATCAGGATATATAGAGAGGTGAATATAGAGTAGGATATATATAGAGGTGAATATAGAGCAGGATATATATAGAGAGGTGAATATAGAGCAGGGTATATATAGAGAGGTGAATATAGAGTAGGATATATATAGGTGAATATAGAGTAGGATATATATAGAGGTGAATATAGAGCAGGATATATATAGAGGTGAATATAGAGCAGGGTATATATAGAGGTGAATATAGAGCAGGATATATATAGAGAGGTGAATATAGAGCAGGATATATATAGAGAGATGAATATAGAGCAGGCTATATATAGAGAGGTGAATATAGAGCAGGGTATATATAGAGAGATGAATATAGAGCAGGATATATATAGAGAGGTGAATATAGAGCAAGATATATATAGAGTAGGATATATATAAAGAGTTGAATATAGAGCAGGATATATATAGAGAGATGAATATAGAGCAGGATATATATAGAGAGGTGAATATAGAGCAGGATATATATATAGGTGAATATAGAGTAGGATATATATAGAGAGGTGAATATAGAGCAGGATATATATAGAGAGGTGAATATAGAGCAGGGTATATATAGAGATAGGTGAATATAGAGCAGGATATATATAGAGGTGAATATAGAGCAGGGTATATATAGAGGTAAATATAGAGTAGGATATATATAGAGAGGTGAATATAGAGTAATATATATAGAGAGAGGTGAATATAGAGCAGGATATATATAGAGAGGTGAATATAGAGCAGGATATATATAGAGATAGGTGAATATAGAGCAGGATATATATAGAGAGCTGAATATAGAGCAGGATATATATAGAGGGAATATAGCACAGGATATATATAGAGATAGGTGAATATAGAGCAGGATATATATAGAGGTGAATATACAGCAGGGTATATATAGAGGTGAATATAGAGTAGGATATATATAGAGAGGTGAATATAGAGCATGATATATATAGAGGTGAATATAGAGCAGGATATATATAGAGGTGAATATAGAGCAGGATATATATAGAGGTGAATATTGAGCAGGATATATATAGATAGAGGTGAATATAGAGCAGGATATATATAGAGAGGTGAATATAGAGCAGGATATATATAGAGAGGTGAATATAGAGCAGGATATATATAGAGAGGTGAATATAGAGCAGAAAATATATAGAGAGGTGAATATAGAGCAGGGTATATAAAGAGGTGAATATAGAGTAGGATATATATAGAGAGGTGAATATAGAGCAGGATATATATAGAGAGGTGAATATAGAGCAGGATATAAATAGAGATGGTGAATATAGAGCAGGGTATATATAGAGAGGTGAATATAGAGCAGGATATATATAGAGAGGTGAATATAGAGCAGGATATATAGAGAGGTGAATATAGAGCAGGGTATATATAGAGGTGAATATAGAGCAGGATATATATAGAGAGGTGAATATAGAGCAATATATATATATAGAGATGGTGAATATAGAGCAGGGTATATATATAGAGAGGTGAATATAGAGCAGGATATATAGAGAGGTGAATATAGAGCAGGATATATAGAGAGGTGAATATAGAGCAGGATATATATAGAGAGATGGTGAATATAGAGCAGGATATATAGAGGTGAATATAGAGTAGGATATATATAGAGAGGTGAATATAGAGCAGGATATATATAGAGAGGTGAATTATAGAGCAGGATATATATAGAGAGGTGAATATAGAGCAGGATATATATAGAGAGGTGAATATAGAGCAGGATATATATAGAGATGGTAAATATAGAGCAGGATATATATATAGAGATGGATATAGAGCAGGATATATATAGAGGTGAATATAGAGTAGGATATATATAGAGAGGTGAATATAGAGCAGGATATATATATAAAGGTGAATATAGAGTAGGATATATATATAGAGGTAAATATAGAGCAGGATATATATATATAGAGATGGATATAGAGCTATAGAGAGGTGAATATAGAGCAGGATATATATAGAGAGGTGAATATAGAGCAGAATATATATAGAGAGGTGAATATAGAGCAGGGTATATAAAGAGGTGAATATAGAGTAGGATATATATAGAGAGGTGAATATAGAGCAGGATATATATAGAGAGGTGAATATAGAGCAGGATATATATAGAGATGGTGAATATAGAGCAGGATATATATAGAGAGGTGAATATAGAGCAGGATATATAGAGAGGTGAATATAGAGCAGGATATATAGAGAGGTGAATATAGAGCAATATATATAGAGAGAGATGGTGAATATAGAGCAGGGTATATATATAGAGAGGTGAATATAGAGCAGGATATATAGAGAGGTGAATATAGAGCAGGATATATAGAGGTGAATATAGAGCAGGATATATAGAGAGGTGAATATAGAGCAGGATATATATAGAGAGATGGTGAATATAGAGCAGGATATATAGAGGTGAATATAGAGTAGGATATATATAGAGAGGTGAATATAGAGCAGGATATATATATAGAGGTGAATATAAAGCAATATATATATATAGAGATGGTGAATATAGAGCAGGGTATATATATAGAGAGGTGAATATAGAGCAGGATATATAGAGAGGTGAATATAGAGCAGGATATATAGAGGTGAATATAGAGCAGGATATATAGAGAGGTGAATATAGAGCAGGATATATATAGAGAGATGGTGAATATAGAGCAGGTTATATAGAGGTGAATATATAGTAGGATATATATAGAAATGGTGAATATAGAGCAGGATATATATATAGAGAAGGATATAGAGCAGGATATATATAGAGGTGAATATAGAGTAGGATATATATAGAGAGGTGAATATAGAGCAGGATATATATATAAAGGTGAATATAGAGTAGGATATATATATAGAGGTAAATATAGAGCAGGATATATATATAGAGATGGATATAGAGCTATAGAGAGGTGAATATAGAGTAGGATATATATATAGAGGTGAATATAGAGCAGGATATATATATAGAGATGGTGAATATAGAGCAGGGTATATATAGAGAGGTGAATATAGAGCAGGATATATATAGAGAGGTGAATATAGAGCAGGATATATATATATAGATGGTGAATATAGAGCAGGGTATATATAGAGGTGAATATAGAGCAGAATATATATAGAGAGGTGAATATAGAGCAGGGTATATATAGAGGTGAATATAGAGTAGGATATATATAGAGGTGAATATAGAGCAGGATATATATAGAGAGGTGAATATAGAGCAGGATATATATAGAGATGGTGAATATAGAGCAGGGTATATATAGAGAGGTGAATATAGAGCAGGATATATATAGAGAGGTGAATATAGAGCAGGATATATAGAGGGAGGTGAATATAGAGCAGGGTATATATAGAGAGGTGAATATAGAGCAGGATATATATAGAGAGGTGAATATAGAGCAAGATATATATAAAGTAGGATATATATAAAGAGTTGAATATAGAGCAGGATATATATAGAGAGATGAATATAGAGCAGGATATATATAGAGAGGTGAATATAGAGCAGGATATATATAGAGGTGAATATAGAGTAGGATATATATAGAGAGGTGAATATAGAGCAGGATATATATAGAGAGGTGAATATAGAGCAGGGTATATATAGAGATAGGTGAATATAGAGCAGGATATATATAGAGGTGAATATAGAGCAGGGTATATATAGAGGTAAATATAGAGTAGGATATATATAGAGAGGTGAATATAGAGTAATATATATAGAGAGAGGTGAATATAGAGCAGGATATATATAGAGAGGTGAATATAGAGCAGGATATATATAGAGAGGTGAATATAGAGCAGGATATATATAGATAGCTGAATATAGAGCAGGATATATATAGAGGGAATATAGCACAGGATATATATAGAGATAGGTGAATATAGAGCAGGATATATATAGAGGTGAATATACAGCAGGGTATATATAGAGGTGAATATAGAGTAGGATATATATAGAGAGGTGAATATAGAGCATGATATATATAGAGGTGAATATAGAGCAGGATATATATAGAGGTGAATATAGAGCAGGATAAATATAGAGGTGAATATAGAGCAGGATATATATAGATAGAGGTGAATATAGAGCAGGATATATATAGAGAGGTGAATATAGAGCAGGATATATATAGAGAGGTGAATATAGAGCAGGATATATATAGAGAGGTGAATATAGAGCAGAATATATATAGAGAGGTGAATATAGAGCAGGGTATATAAAGATATGAATATAGAGTAGGATATATATAGAGAGGTGAATATAGAGCAGGATATATATAGAGAGGTGAATATAGAGCAGGATATAAATAGAGATGGTGAATATAGAGCAGGGTATATATAGAGAGGTGAATATAGAGCAGGATATATATAGAGAGGTGAATATAGAGCAGGATATATAGAGAGGTGAATATAGAGCAGGGTATATATAGAGGTGAATATAGAGCAGGATATATATAGAGAGGTGAATATAGAGCAATATATATATATATAGATGGTAAATATAGAGCAGGGTATATATATAGAGAGGTGAATATAGAGCAGGATATATAGAGAGGTGAATATAGAGCAGGATATATATAGAGAGATGGTGAATATAGAGCAGGATATATAGAGGTGAATATAGAGTAGGATATATATAGAGAGGTGAATATAGAGCAGGATATATATAGAGAGGTGAATTATAGAGCAGGATATATATAGAGAGGTGAATATAGAGCAGGATATATATATAGAGGTAAATATAGAGCAGGATATATATATAGAGATGGTGAATATAGAGCAGGGTATATATAGAGAGGTGAATATAGAGCAGGATATATATAGAGAGGTGAATATAGAGCAGAATATATATAGAGAGGTGAATATAGAGCAGGGTATATAAAGAGGTGAATATAGAGTAGGATATATATAGAGGGGTGAATATAGAGCAGGATATATATAGAGAGGTGAATATAGAGCAGGATATATATAGAGATGGTGAATATAGAGCAGGGTATATATAGAGAGGTGAATATAGAGCAGGATATATATAGAGAGGTGAATATAGAGCAGGGTATATATAGAGAGGTGAATATAGAGCAGGATATATATAGAGAGGTGAATATAGAGCAGGATATATAGAGAGGTGAATATAGAGCAGGGTATATATAGAGGTGAATATAGAGCAGGATATATATAGAGAGGTGAATATAGAGCAATATATATATAGAGAGATGGTGAATATAGAGCAGGGTATATATATAGAGAGGTGAATATAGAGCAGGATATATAGAGAGGTGAATATAGAGCAGGATATATAGAGGTGAATATAGAGCAGGATATATAGAGAGGTGAATATAGAGCAGGTTATATATAGAGAGATGGTGAATACAGAGCAGGATATATAGAGGTGAATATAGAGTAGGATATATAGAGAGAGGTTAATATAGAGCAGGATATATATATAGATTTGAATATAAAGCAATATATATATATAGAGATGGTGAATATAGAGCAGGGTATATATATAGAGAGGTGAATATAGAGCAGGATATATAGAGAGGTGAATATAGAGCAGGATATATAGAGGTGAATATAGAGCAGGATATATAGAGAGGTGAATATAGAGCAGGATATATATAGAGAGATGGTGAATATAGAGCAGGTTATATAGAGGTGAATATAGAGTAGGATATATATAGAGATGGTGAATATAGAGCAGGATATATATATAGAGAAGGATATAGAGCAGGATATATATAGATGTGAATATAGAGTAGGATATATATAGAGAGGTGAATATAGAGCAGGATATATATATAATGGTGAATATAGAGTAGGATATATATATAGAGGTAAATATAGAGCAGGATATATATATAGAGATGGATATAGAGCTATAGAGAGGTGAATATAGAGTAGGATATATATATAGAGGTGAATATAGAGCAGGATATATATATAGAGATGGTGAATATAGAGCAGGGTATATATAGAGAGGTGAATATAGAGCAGGATATATATAGAGAGGTGAATATAGAGCAGGATATATATATATAGATGGTGAATATAGAGCAGGGTATATATAGAGGTGAATATAGAGCAGAATATATATAGAGAGGTGAATATAGAGCAATATATATATAGAGAGATGGTGAATATAGAGCAGGGTATATATATATAGAGGTGAATATAGAGCAGGATATATATAGAGAGGTGAATATAGAGCAGGATATATAAAGAGATGGTGAATATAGAGCAGGGTATATATAGAGAGGTGAATATAGAGCAGGATATATATAGAGAGGTGAATATAGAGCAGGATATATAGAGGGAGGTGAATATAGAGCAGGGTATATATAGAGAGGTGAATATAGAGCAGGATATATATAGAGAGGTGAATATAGAGCAGGATATATATAGAGATAGGTGAATATAGAGCAGGATATATATAGAGGTGAATATAGAGCAGGGTATATATAGAGAGTTAAATATAGAGTAGGATATATATAGAGAGGTGAATATAGAGTAGGATATATATAGAGGTGAATATAGAGCAGGATATAAATAGAGAGATGAATATAGAGCAGGATATATATATAGAGATAGGTGAATATAGAGCAGGATATATATAAAGAGCTGAATATAGAGCAGGATATATATAGAGAGGTGAATATAGCACAGGATATATATAGAGATAGGTGAATATAGAGCAGGATATATATAGAGGTGAATATACAGCAGGGTATATATAGAGGTGAATATAGAGTAGGATATATATAGAGAGGTGAATATAGAGCAGGATATATATAGAGGTGAATATAGAGCAGGATATATATAGAGGTGAATATAGAGCAGGATATATATAGAGGTGAATATAGAGCAGGATATATATAGATAGAGGTGAATATAGAGCAGGATATATATAGAGAGGTGAATATAGAGCAGGATATATATAGAGAGGTGAATATAGAGCAGGATATATATAGAGAGGTGAATATAGAGCAGAATATATATAGAGAGGTGAATATAGAGCAGGGTATATATAGAGGTGAATATAGAGTAGGATATATATAGAGAGGTGAATATAGAGCAGGATATATATAGAGAGGTGAATATAGAGCAGGATATATATAGAGATGGTGAATATAGAGCAGGGTATATATAGAGAGGTGAATATAGAGCAGGATATATATAGAGAGGTGAATATAGAGCAGGATATATATAGAGAGGTGAATATAGAGCAGGGTATATATAGAGAGGTGAATATAGAGCAGGATATATATAGAGAGGTGAATATAGAGCAGGATATATATATAGAGATGGTGAATATAGAGCAGGGTATATATAGAGAGGTGAATATAGAGCAGGATATATATAGAGAGGTGAATATAGAGCAGGATATATAGGTGAATATAGAGCAGGATATATATAGAGAGATGGTGAATATAGAGCAGGATATATATAGAGGTGAATATAGAGTAGGATATATATAGAGAGGTGAATATAGAGCAGGATATATATAGAGAGGTGAATATAGAGCAGGATATATATAGAGAGGTGAATATAGAGCAGGATATATATAGAGAGGTGAATATAGAGCAGGATATATATAGAGAGGTGAATATAGAGCAGGATATATATATAGAGATGGTGAATATAGAGCAGGGTGTATATATAGAGAGGTGAATATAGAGCAGGATATATATAGAGATGGATATAGAGCAGGATATATAGAGAGGTGAATATAGAGTAGGATATATATAGAGAGGTGAATATAGAGCAGGATATATAGGTGAATATAGAGCAGGATATATATAGAGAGATGGTGAATATAGAGCAGGATATATATAGAGGTGAATATAGAGTAGGCTATATATAGAGAGGTGAATATAGAGCAGGATATATATAGAGAGATGGTGAATATAGAGCAGGATATATATAGAGGTGAATATAGAGTAGGATATATATAGAGAGGTGAATATAGAGCAGGATATATATAGAGAGGTGAATATAGAGCAGGATATATATAGAGAGGTGAATATAGAGCAGGATATATATAGAGAGGTGAATATAGAGCAGGATATATATAGAGAGGTGAATATAGAGCAGGATATATATATAGAGATGGTGAATATAGAGCAGGGTGTATATATAGAGAGGTGAATATAGAGCAGAATATATATAGAGATGGATATAGAGCAGGATATATAGAGAGGTGAATATAGAGTAGGATATATATAGAGAGGTGAATATAGAGCAGGATATATATATAAAGGTGAATATAGAGTAGGATATATATAGAGAGGTAAATATAGAGCAGGATATATATATAGAGATGGATATAGAGCTATAGAGAGGTGAATATAGAGTAGGATATATATATAGAGGTGAATATAGAGCAGGATATATATAGAGAGATGGTGAATATAGAGCAGGGTATATATAGAGAGGTGAATATAGAGCAGGATATATATAGAGAGGTGAATATAGAGCAGGATATATATATATAGATGGTGAATATAGAGCAGGGTATATATAGAGGTGAATATAGAGCAGGATATATATATAGAGAGGAGAATATAGAGCAGGATATATATATAGAGGTGAATATAGAGCAGGATATATATAGAGAGATGAATATAGAGCAGGATATATATAGAGAGAGGTGAATATAGAGCAGGATATATATAGAGAGGTGAATATAGAGTAGGATATATATAGAGGTGAATATAGAGTAGGATATATAGAGAGATGGATATAGAGGTTAATATAGAGCAGGATATATATAGAGACAGTTGAATATAGAGCAGAATAATACATTATAGTCTAGGCCAGGTGCCAGTTAGAAGGCTCTAGCTACTGCACTGGTCTAGGCTGGTCCAGAGAAGTCCATGGAGAACTTTCTAATTAGCTAGGAAGCGTCTCGTTTGTCTAGTTCATATACTATTCTGGTGTGTGTGTGTGTGCGTGTGTGTGTGCGTGTGCAGGAGATCTGAAGACCCACGTCTCTACAGCTACACATCCTTTTCATAAAGGGTGTGGCATGCTATGACATTTCATGGATACTGCTCAAGTGGTAAAGGGTCTTCTCTCATATATAATAAATCACCTTCTCAATAATCAATATTCAATCAAGTCTTCATCAGGAATAATGAGATGCTAAGACTCGCGTGAGCCTGTTATATTGCCAGTGCACACGCCTAGAGCATGTCCACCAGATGTAAATAATAATAATAATAATAATAATATGAATAATGAGATGATAAGGCTCACGTGAGCTTGTTATATTGCCAGTAGCATGTCCACAAGATGTGAATAATAATAATAATAATAATAATATGAATAAATTTAATTTTTTTTAAATGAACGAATAAAAAATATAATAAACAAATAAATCAAACAACAATTAATTACATATATTAACATAATAATAATAAATGAATAAAAATAATGATAATAAATAATAAAAAATTAATAATAAATAACATATTTTATATATAATAATAATAATAAATAATAAGTTATAGTGGACGTGGGTTACGTGGGGTTAAAGTTCAGGCTCTTCCCCAGCAGCCATGCATGTCCATTCCACAGTCTCCATTGGGCCCACTCACACTTTGCCACTGCTATGGCGGATCCAGAAGGGATCGATTGGTCGCGTTCGAGGCCCTTTTTTCTCTAATTTCCCAAACTCTAACTAAACAACAAACCTGCAATGCTTTCTGCCTTTTCTTGCTTTTTTCTTTTTCCTATATTTACTCACCTGCGAAGCCACACCCCCAAGTGGCGGTAACGTGGGGGTGTGGTTGCACCAGACTAAACCTTACCTATATCGTCGTTCCAAATGTTCAGCACCTGGTTCATTACCTCCCAGAGAGATTAACTGTCGACTCCTATCACTCACCTAATATCTTACTCATGGCTCAGTCAAAGTTAAAGGCTTTTTTCAAAGCCCCCCCAGGCCCCCCTAAAGCTAAGTAAGTGGATCTAAACTAAGCAGTGATTGAGAATATTATGCTATTGAATAGATTGCCAACTTAGTACTTGTACTAGCTAGCTATAGTCCTTGCAGCCAGCCACTACTGCTAGCTAGTAGAGTAAATTTACATAGAAATTTCCACATTTAATGATAGGAAACAAAAAGGACCGACAAGAAGACCACTTTTCCATCTCCAGCTGGTGTACCTGCTGTCACTCTTCCATGGTCTCCTGCTTCAGTCCATTGTGTCTCCTCCGAGCCCTCTGTGTCTGTGATTCTCACCCAGCCCTCTGTGTCTGTCACAGAGAACTCTCTATCTGTGTCTCCCACCCAGCCAGCCCTCAGGCTCTGTGTCTGAGTCTCCTCCTGAGCCTACTGAGTCGGTGCTATGACTGCCTTCATGTTCCACTTCTGTCCTGCCCTCTCATTCCGCATCTCATCTGCCCTGCACTTCCTTGTACACTTTCTGCTGCTTCTTCTTCAAAGTGCTTCAATTGATTTTGAGAAGTGTAACGATATTGGCTTGCTTATGCACTCAATGCCCCAAACGGATATCCTGAATTTGGCTCCAGAGTGCAAGTATCCACTTTTAGTTAATCGTTTTAAGCCTGATAGTTCATTTACATTTCCAAGTAGTTATTTAGATGGCTGTAATAGGTCTTGTCAACATAAATACTTGGCTGAAAACCCTTGGTTTGTTTATAGTAAAGTAGATGTTTGCCATGTGTTCTCTTTGCTACAAAGGGTTTGGGTCATTTTGTATGTAATGGATTTAATGCATGGTCTCGGAAAACTAAAAAGTTTGCCAGTCACAACTGTACGCAGTACCATCAGCTGGCTTTAGCTCGGGCAGATGCTTTAAAGTCTTCCCACGTGTGTCCAGAGTCTTCTATTAATTAAGGGGGGACTATACCTGAAACTGGGGGGGGGGGGGGAACGTCTGTTGATTTAGACTGCCCATAATTTTTTTTAATGATTACTCTGTCCAAATAATATTATGCCCATATTGTTCCTTGATCTATGTGCTTTCCAATGATATAAAAGATTAGTCTATAGGCATATTTCAGAAGATACATGCAGAAATATCAAGACATTCCCCCCCAAAATAAACACTTCTGCCCCAACACTTCCCCCTCACCCATACTTACAAACCGAAAGCTGTAAATTGGTCTGTGGTTTGCCTAAGCTAATATATAGCTATTATATGGGCGAGACAAAAATGCAATAAATAAACTGGGGGGAGTGGCGCATCCTGCAGTATTATGAATACGTGATCTTAACGATAAATCTGCAAAGTTCACCTCTTCTAATCACCATAACTTGACAACCCATCAATTAAAAAATAAATTTACAAGGCACTCGGTTAGCCTCTGTCCAGTTGTCTTGTTAGCTGCTAACGGCTCAGCCCTGCAGTCTCACAGAACTTCTTGGTCACTCTAATAGTTGCAGGATTGTTGGTTGCCATGACGACTGCCTGTGGGTGGTTGTAGTGTCTCTGGCATTGCTGTATATATGGAGCCCAAGGGCCTTCACATCTTAGCAGTTTATATGCAATTACCACTGCACTTGTTACCATGGGGTTAGTGGTTAACATGGTGATTGATTATCTTCATTTAGATCAGCAGAATTCATTTGGAGGAGGTGGGAGTGGTTACTTTGGTGGCCGTGGAGGTCGGAGGAACTATGGGGGTAGAGGTGGCAGTGGTCAAGGTAACTTTGACAGAAGGTGAGCCACACATGGCAATGGGTAAAGGGTCTTCTCTCTAACACGTAATAATAGATACTAGCGCTCTTTACCAAGTGGACTAATGCCAATTATTGTTACAGTCAATGTGTTCATCTTAATCCAACTAATGTTGATCTTACCCCTCAAAATGTTGATCTTACTTCCCACAACTGACCTGCATTGGTCTGGGCCAGGTGCCAGGGAGAAGGCTCCAGTGTGTATTAGATGAGGACGTGTGCTGGTGTGTATTAGATGAGGAAGTGCTGGTGTGTATTAGATGTGGAGGTGCTGGTGTGTATTAGATGAGGAGGTGCTGGTGTGTATTAGATGAGGAGGTGCTGGTGTGTATTAGATGAGGAGGTGCTGGTGTGTATTAGATGAGGAGGTGCTGGTGTGTATTAGATGTGGAGGTGCTGGTGTGTATTAGATGTGGAGGTGCTGGTGTGTATTAGATGTGGAGGTGCTGGTGTGTATTAGATGAGGAGGTGCTGGTGTGTATTAGATGAGGAGGTGCTGGTGTGTATTAGATGAGGAGATGTGTATTAGATGTGGAGGTGCTGGTGTGTATTAGATGAGGAGGTGCTGGTGTGTATTAGATGAGGAGGTGCTGGTGTGTATTAGATGAGGAGATGTGTATTAGATGTGGAGGTGCTGGTGTGTATTAGATGAGGAGGTGCTGGTGTGTATTAGATGAGGAGGTGTGTATTAGATGTGGAGGTGCTGGTGTGTATTAGATGTGGAGGTGCTGGTGTGTATTAGATGAGGAGGTGCTGGTGTGTATTAGATGAGGAGGTGCTGGTGTGTATTAGATGAGGAGGTGCTGGTGTGTATTAGATGTGGAGGTGCTGGTGTGTATTAGATGAGGAGGTGCTGGTGTGTATTAGATGAGGAGGTGCTGGTGTGTATTAGATGAGGAGGTGCTGGTGTGTATTAGATGAGGAGATGATGATGGTGTATTATTTGCTGACTCAGACTAGATCGAGCCGGCGCAAACAGTTCCCCCTCTGCCTGATCTTGGCTCCCACTCGTGAGCTGGCCTCGCAGATATACAGTACACGCCAAAAAAAAATGCCGGTTGCGTTGCGTTCAACGTTAAAAAACAACGCAAATAAACGCACACCGTAAACGCTAGCAGTCCCAACGGAAACCAACGGTAGCAAACGAGATAAACCGCCCGCGTAGCGGTGCTGAAGCGCAAGCGCTTCGCAATTGTCTCGTCCGCTATAACTCAATTGGCTTTTCGAGAGCCTCCTGAAGTATTACAGTCTAGCCTAAGCCTCCGGTTTCGTACTTTAGTCGAGCGTCACCTATCAAGAAGCAGTGCAGTCGAAATCAGTCTCCTATCTGAAACCTTTTGACGGTCAAGCTTGGGTTTCCACACCTCACCTTTATTAATACTATTAAATGCAGATTAGAACGAAAGTGCTTCAGGTAGAAGACAGATGCTGACTGCAACTGCTGTGCTCTTGCTGAGAGCACCGATGCTCAGGGGACTTGCACTACTTCATTCAGGTGGGAAGAATGAAGGTTCTGGAACTAATCCTAGCCCTCCAATCCAGATGAGTCAGAAGCTTCTATAATATATATATATTTATTTCTAATTGCTGCTCTATTTTTTATTTTGTTTTCTACCTGATATATAACTGTTCAATTATATGGTTATAAAATGTTGTTTCAATTCAATTGTTGTGTTCTTTGTTGTACAAAATAATTCAATCTTGATATTGCTGAGCCTGGCCATCACATGTTACAACATATATACTATGTAGTAACAACACTAATAAAAAATAAAAATTATTTAAAAAAAGGTGATGTCCCACTTTTGAGTGACCACCTTCAAATCAATGGTCTGAAAGGAGGGGGCCTGGCACCAAGGCAGGTGGAGAAATGGCATGTCAACTTCATTGAACCTTGAAGACAAACTGGAGAAGGCTGAGGCAGTGGGGGAGTTACCGGACCCAACCTGTTCTCCAGAAGTGGCACCGGTGGGTTAGCTCCCTCTGGTTCTTCTCCAACGAAGAACATTCTATTATACATATATTTGCCAAAGATAAGAAAGAAATACACAATCATATTGTCCAATACATTATTCATTTTGGATGCATAACCACTTTACCCATCTCCAAATAAGAACATGTCAACAAATTGGTGTAATGTGGGTTACACAGCTGGAAATGTTGGTGGAGATCTTGGAAGGAAACTAGGGTCATCACCAAAATCCTACCTACATTTTATTTGTTGCCAATCAGCATGTTCAAATAACAGGACCATCTACATTTTTGCTCTCCCACATATAAACAAACTCAAAGCTGCAATAATAGCAGTTAGAGAATGCTGATATACAAACTATCCCCTAGTCAAGATAAAGTTTAACTATCCGACACTTTTATACATTGAGAGCATGGTATGTAGCTAAAGGCTTGCACACAAAAGCTAGCTAAGTTTTGCTAGCCCATTCTTATGGAACAACTTAGCTTGCAAATGCTATAGTCAGAAGCATGACTAACAAACCTGTGAAGGACCAGCTACTAGCTGAAAAGAGGTCTTTATATCACAATCATACAGAATCAACTCACTGTTTTTCACCGTGGGCTTCAGGATATATTTTCAACAACTTATGTAGGTATAACAGGAACTGTAAAACAAAGACGATCTAATCCTTCGAAGCAAAGACGAGTAGCAGCTAAAAAATTAACTTGCCACGTGGCACAAATCTCGTGCGCTTTGGTGACCTTTGCGCGGAAGCGCTGACCTTTAGTCAGCGTCGCTGCGCAAAACTCTCGTAAATATAAACCGTTTATTTGCGTTTGTTAGCGTTTGTTAAGTAACGGTTGGAAACGGTAAGCGTCTACGCGCGTTCAAAATAAACGCAACCGGCATGTTTTTTTGGCCGCTACTGTACGAGGAGGCCCGCAAGTTCTCCTACCGCTCCCACGCCCGGGCCTGTGTGGTGTACGGGGGTGCTGATGTCGGGGCGCAGATCAGGGACCTGGAGAGAGGGTGCCACTTGCTGGTGGCTACTCCAGGACGACTGGTGGACATGCTGGAGAGAGGCAGGCTGGGCCTGGAACTGTGCAGGTGTGTGGGCCTGGCCCTGTTCTGTGTGTATGTATGTGCTAGGTCTGGGCCTGTGTAAAGGTCTGTCCACACTGTACCTAATCTGATGCACATTAATGCTCGTTAGGTCCATGGGGCGAAACTCTTCAAGTCAATGCTTGTTCATCGCGTCCACTAGCAAGCACAGAAATAAACCTCATGAATCAAATCAAATATAAGCAGCCACTACTAAAGTCAGTCAAAATCATATGCTGGAGCTGTAGTGGAGGTGGAGTTTGTTTTTGCAGCCGCTTCTTGCTATCAGCTCCTACACATGCGCAGGAAACATTTGCTGAAGAGAAGTAAGCTGAGGGCAAGGCAGAACCCACGAAAGTTGCGACTGAACAAACTTCAGATGTCCAGATAAACATAGCAACAGTGTGTGTGTGTATACTAGGTCTGGTCCAGGCCCTGTTGTCTGTGTGTGTGTATACTAGGTCTGGTCCAGGCCCTGTTGTCTGTGTGTGTGTATACTAGGTCTTGTCCAGGCCCTGTTGTCTGTGTGTGTGTATACTACAGGTCTTGTCCAGGCCCTGTTGTCTGTGTGTGTATACTAGGTCTTGTCCAGGCCCTGTTGTCTGTGTGTGTATACTAGGTCTTGTCCAGGCCCTGTTGTCTGTGTGTGTGTATACTAGGTCTTGTCCAGGCCCTGTTGTCTGTGTGTGTGTATACTAGGTCTGGTTCAGGCCCTGTTGTCTGTGTGTGTGTATACTAGGTCTGGTCCAGGCCCTGTTGTCTATGTGTTTGTATACTAGGTCTGGTCCAGGCCCTGTTGTCTGTGTGTGTGTATACTAGGTCTGGTCCAGGCCCTGTTGTCTGTGTGTGTGTATACTAGGTCTGGTACAGGCCCTGTTGTCTGTGTGTGTGTATACTACAGGTCTGGTCCAGGCCCTGTTGTCTGTGTGTGTGTATACTACAGGTCTGGTCCAGGCCCTGTTGTCTGTGTGTGTGTATACTAGGTCTGGTCCAGGCCCTGTTGTCTGTGTGTGTGTATACTAGGTCTGGTCCAGGCCCTATTGTCTGTGTGTGTGTATACTACAGGTCTGGTCCAGGCCCTGTTGTCTGTGTGTGTGTATACTAGGTCTGGTCCAGGCCCTGTTGTCTGTGTGTGTGTATACTACAGGTCTGGTCCAGGCCCTGTTGTCTGTGTGTGTGTATACTAGGTCTGGTCCAGGCCCTGTTGTCTGTGTGTGTGTATACTACAGGTCTGGTCCAGGCCCTGTTGTCTGTGTGTGTGTATACTAGGTCTGGTCCAGGCCCTGTTGTCTGTGTGTGTGTATACTAGGTCTGGTCCAGGCCCTATTGTCTGTGTGTGTGTATACTACAGGTCTGGTCCAGGCCCTGTTGTCTGTGTGTGTGTATACTAGGTCTGGTCCAGGCCCTGTTGTCTGTGTGTGTGTATACTACAGGTCTGGTCCAGGCCCTGTTGTCTGTGTGTGTGTATACTAGGTCTGGTCCAGGCCCTGTTGTCTGTGTGTGTGTATACTACAGGTCTGGTCCAGGCCCTGTTGTCTGTGTGTGTGTATACTACAGGTCTGGTCCAGGCGCTGTTGTCTGTGTGTGTGTATACTACAGGTCTGGTACAGGCCCTGTTGTCTGTGTGTGTGTATACTACAGGTCTGGTCCAGGCCCTGTTGTCTGTGTGTGTGTATACTAGGTCTGGTCCAGGCCCTGTTTTCTGTGTGTGTGTATACTAGGTCTGGTCCAGGCCCTGTTGTCTGTGTGTGTGTATACTAGGTCTGGTCCAGGCCCTGTTGTCTGTGTGTGTGTATACTACAGGTCTGGTCCAGGCCCTGTTGTCTGTTGCTATGTGCATGGAACATCTCTCGTTCTCTGGTAGAATATTTAAGTTGTGTGTGTGTGTGTGTGGTGTGTGTGTGTGTGAAGGTTCCTGGTGCTGGACGAGGCTGATCGCATGTTGGACATGGGTTTCGAGCCACAGATACGTCGCATAGTAGAGAAGGACACTATGCCCCAGACAGGAGATAGGCAGACCATGATGTTCTCTGCCACCTTCCCCAAGGAGATCCAGGTCAATATACGATGGGAGAGAGGCCACTATAGCAGGGACACAGGCCACTATAGACAGGGAGTTGTTATACTACGTATGGTGTGTGTCTGCAGGTGTTGGCGCGGGATTTTCTGGACAACTACATATTTTTGGCTGTGGGACGAGTTGGCTCCACCAATGAGAACATCACACAGAAGGTGGTGTGGGTGGAGGAGGTCGACAAGAGATCATTCCTTCTCGACCTCATAGAGGTCACAGGTACACATGACCTCCTGTTTGTCCTTGCGCTGTCTAGAGACCAGAGGTTAAAATGGAGTCCTGCTTGCCTAGCTTAGAGACCAGAGGTTAAGATGGAGTCCCTGCTTGCCTAGCTTAGCCATAGAGACCAGAGGTTAAGATGGAGTCCAGCTTGCCTAGCTTAGCCATAGAGACCACAGGTTAAGATGGAGTCCTGCTTGCCTAGCATAGTCATAGAGACCAGAGGTTAAGATGGAGTCCTGCTTGCCTAGCTTAGCCATAGAGACCAGAGGTTAAGATGGAGTCCTGCTTGCCTAGCTTAACCATAGAGACCAGAGGTTAAGATGGAGTCCAGCTTGCCTAGCTTAGTCATAGAGACCAGAGGTTAAGATGGAGTCCTGCATGTCGTGGCCACCATCTTGCCCTGTAGTACAAGAACAACAGTGCAGAGTTTGTTCTTGAGCTTCTGTTGTTGTTGTCATCTTGAGAGCTGGCACACATCATAACCATGGTTATGTATCATTTACCCTTTACCAGGTTCCACTGTTTAATTAGAGATGCTTTACATAGCCATTGGCTAGTGCCAGCTCCCTGACTCTTGTTGCTATCTACATAGTTGTGTGTGTGTGTGTGTGTGTGCAGGCATGGAATCCTTGACCCTCATCTTTGTGGAGACCAAGAAATCTTGTGATGCACTTGACAATTTCCTTTATAATAAGGGCTACTCCACGGCTTGTATCCATGGTGACCGTTCCCAGGGTGACAGGGAGATGGCACCAGGTAACTTCAGGAGTGGCCGTACACCCATCCTCGTGGCCACTGCGGTAAGCACCATGTTACATTGCATTAGTGGTTGCACCATGTTACATTGCATTAGTGGTTGCACCATGTTACATTGCATTAGTGGTTGCACCATGTTATATTGCATTAGTGGTTGCACTGTGTTACATTGCATTAGTGGTTGCACCATGTTATATTGATTAGTGGTTGCACTGTGTTACATTGCATTAGTGGTTGCACCATGTTACATTGATTAGTGGTTGTACCATGTTAGTGGTTGTCTTAGTGAGGTGTCACCTGCCATTGTGATGCACTATGTGTGCAATTATAATGTGTGAAGTGACCATCCATGGTGGTGATGTGTTGCCATGACAACCTACACAGGTGGCCGCTCGTGGACTGGACATCCCCAATGTGAAGTATGTGGTGAATTTTGACCTGCCTAGTGACATTGAGGAGTATGTGCATCGGATTGGACGCACTGGTCGCGTGGGCAACCTTGGACTGGCCACATCCTTCTGTAACGACCATAACAGGAACATCTGCAAAGATCTGCTGACGCTTCTGGCCGAGACCAAGCAGGAAATCCCATCATGGCTGGAGAGCATGGCCTACGAGGTCAAACAGCAGGCTAGAGTTCGATCCCAGAACAAAAGGTGTGAGATGGTGGGAGGAGTTTGTTACTTGTGAAGATACACCAGCTGATCCTGCCAGATTACTATTAGCCATGCGCATATAGTAATCTCCGGTTCCTCTAACATGCATATAGTAATCCCCTGCTCCTCTAACATGCATATAGTAATCCCCTGCTCCTCTAACATGCATATAGTAATCCCCTGCTCCTCTAACATGCATATAGTAATCCCCTGCTCCTCTAACATGCATATAGTAATCCCCTGCTCCTCTAACACGCATATAGTAATCCCCTGCTCCTCTAACACGCATATAGTAATCCCCTGCTCCTCTAACATGCATATAGTAATCCCCTGCTCCTCTAACACGCATATAGTAATCCCCTGCTCCTCTAACATGCATATAGTAATCCCCTGCTCCTCTAACATGCATATAGTAATCCCCTGCTCCTCTAACATGCATATAGTAATCCCCTGCTCCTCTAACATGCATATAGTAATCCCCTGCTCCTCTAACATGCATATAGTAATCTCCTGCTCCTCTAACATGCATATAGTAATCTCCTGCTCCTCTAACATATATATAGTAATCCTCTGCTCCTCTAACATGCATATAGTAATCCCCTGCTCCTCTAACACGCATATGGTAATCCCCTGCTCCTCTAACATGCATATAGTAATCCCCTGCTCCTCTAACATGCATATAGTAATCCCCTGCTCCTCTAACACGCATATAATAATCCCCTGCTCCTCTAATGAGTTGATTCCTAGGGGCATGTATAATTAGTAGGTGTGTGCTGCCACTATCATGTGTTGTGTGTGCAGGTATGGTGGAGGCTTTGGTGGGCATGACTACCGAACATCTCGTGGAGGAGGAGGGGGTTATGGAGGTGGCGGGTACAGCGGTGGCTACCATCACGGAGGAGGGGGTGGGGGGCAGAACCAGAGTGACTGGTGGAACTGACCCCACATGCGTGTCGGCGTATGCCACACCTACTGACATTATCAGAGCATTCCTAGTCTCCGTCTAGTGGAGGACTAGCTATATAGTGACTGTGATCCTGAACTACACACACACATACACACACACTCACACTATATATATATATAATACAAATGTAATCACTTGAGCCTTGCTTGTCTTGTGGACTCTGCACCTTGTGGACTGGGCGGGGTCTAGAGCACCCCATAACATTGCTTCATGCAGAACTTTCAGGTCCCCTGCGGCCATGCACTAACTAGGGAGGTGAGGGGTGTGGCTGCACTGGACACCTTCCACTAGCAATTCTATCTCCTCTGGCCAGTCAACACAAACTCTTGCATCTTATCTTAGCAGGCTATATAGAGAGGTGAATATAGAGCAGGATATATATAGAGGTGAATATAGAGCAGGGTATATATAGAGAGGTGAATATAGAGCAGGATATATATAGAGAGGTGAATATAGAGCAGGGTATATATAGAGATAGGTGAATATAGAGCAGGATATATATAGAGGTGAATATAGAGTAGGATATATATAGAGAGGTGAATATAGAGTAGGATATATATAGAGAGGTGAATATAGAGCAGGATATATATAGAGAGGTGAATATAGAGCAGGTTATATATAGATAGGTGAATATAGAGCAGGATTTATATAGAGAGGTGAATATAGAGCAGGATATATATAGAGGAATATAGAGCAGGATATATATAGAGGTGAATATAGAGCAGGATATATATAGAGGTGAATATAGAGCAGGATATATATAGAGAGGTGAATATAGAGCAGGATATACGTATATAGAGAGGTGAATATAGAGCAGGATATATATAGAGAGGTGAATATAGAGCAGAATATATATAGAGAGGTGAATATAGAGCAGGGTATATATAGAGGTGAATATAGAGTAGGATATATATAGAGAGGTGAATATAGAGCAGGATATATATAGAGAGGTGAATATAGAGCAGGATATATATAGAGATGGTGAATATAGAGCAGGGTTGTTATAGAGAGATGAATATAGAGCAGGATATATATAGAGAGGTGAATATAAAGCAGGATATATATAGAGAGGTGAATATAGAGCAGGGTATATATACAGAGGTGAATATAGAGAGGTGAATATAGAGCAGGATATATATATAGAGATGGTGAATATAGAGCAGGGTATATATAGAGAGGTGAAAATAGAGCAGCATATATATAGAGAGGTGAATATAGAGCAGGATATATAGAGGTGAATATAGAGCAGGATATATAGAGAGGTGAATATAGAGCAGGATATATATAGAGAGATGGTGAATATAGAGCAGGATATATATAGAGGTGAATATAGAGTAGGATATATATAGAGAGGTGAATATAGAGCAGGATATATATAGAGAGGTGTATATAGAGCAGGATTTATATATAGAGAGGTGAATATAGAGCAGGATATATATAGAGAGGTAAATATAGATCAGGATATATAGAGAGGTGAATATAGAGCAGGATATATATATAGGTGAATATAGAGCAGGATATATATAGAGAGGTGAATATAGAGCAGGGTATATATAGAGAGATGAATATAGAGTAGGATATATATAGAGGTGAATATAGAGTAGGATATATATAGAGGTGAATATAGAGCAGGATATATATAGAGGTGAATATACAGCAGGGTATATATAGAGGTGAATATAGAGCAGGATATATATAGAGAGGTGAATATAGAGCAGGATATATATAGAGAGATGAATATAGAGCAGGCTATATATAGAGAGGTGAATATAGAGCAGGGTATATATAGAGAGATGAATATAGAGCAGGATATATATAGAGAGGTGAATATAGAGCAAGATATATATAGAGTAGGATATATATAAAGAGTTGAATATAGAGCAGGATATATATAGAGAGATGAATATAGAGCAGGATATATATAGAGAGGTGAATATAGAGCAGGATATATAGAGGTGAATATAGAGTAGGATATATATAGAGGTGAATATAGAGCAGGATATATATAGAGAGGTGAATATAGAGCAGGGTATATATAGAGATAGGTGAATATAGAGCAGGGTATATATAGAGATAGGTGAATATAGAGCAGGATATATATAGAGGTGAATATAGAGCAGGGTATATATAGAGCTAAATATAGAGTAGGATATATATAGAGAGGTGAATATAGAGTAATATATATAGAGAGAGGTGAATATAGAGCAGGATATATATAGAGAGGTGAATATAGAGCAGGATATATATAGAGATAGGTGAATATAGAGCAGGATATATATAGAGAGCTGAATATAGAGCAGGATATATATAGAGGGAATATAGCACAGGATATATATAGAGATAGGTGAATATAGAGCAGGATATATATAGAGGTGAATATACAGCAGGGTATATATAGAGGTGAATATAGAGTATGATATATATAGAGAGGTGAATATAGAGCATGATATATATAGAGGTGAATATAGAGCAGGATATATATAGAGGTGAATATAGAGCAGGATATATATAGAGGTGAATATTGAGCAGGATATATATAGATAGAGGTGAATATAGAGCAGGATATATATAGAGAGGTGAATATAGAGCAGGATATATATAGAGAGGTGAATATAGAGCAGGATATATATAGAGAGGTGAATATAGAGCAGAATATATAGAGAGAGGTGAATATAGAGCAGGGTATATAAAGAGGTGAATATAGAGTAGGATATATATAGAGAGGTGAATATAGAGCAGGATATATATAGAGAGGTGAATATAGAGCAGGATATAAATAGAGATGGTGAATATAGAGCAGGGTATATATAGAGAGGTGAATATAGAGCAGGATATATATAGAGAGGTGAATATAGAGCAGGATATATAGAGAGGTGAATATAGAGCAGGGTATATATAGAGGTGAATATAGAGCAGGATATATATAGAGAGGTGAATATAGAGCAATATATATATATATAGATGGTGAATATAGAGCAGGGTATATATATAGAGAGATGAATATAGAGCAGGATATATAGAGAGGTGAATATAGAGCAGGATATATAGAGGTGAATATAGAGCAGGATATATAGAGAGGTGAATATAGAGCAGGATATATATAGAGAGATGGTGAATATAGAGCAGGATATATAGAGGTGAATATAGAGTAGGATATATATAGAGAGGTGAATATAGAGCAGGATATATATAGAGAGGTGAATTATAGAGCAGGATATATATAGAGAGGTGAATATAGAGCAGGATATATATAGAGAGGTGAATATAGAGCAGGATATATATAGAGATGGTGAATATAGAGCAGGATATATATATAGAGATGGATATAGAGCAGGATATATATAGAGGTGAATATAGAGAAGGATATATATAGAGAGGTGAATATAGAGCAGGATATATATATAAAGGTGAATATAGAGTAGGATATATATATAGAGATGGATATAGAGCTATAGAGAGGTGAATATAGAGTAGGATATATATAGAGAGGTGAATATAGAGCAGGATATATATATAGAGATGGTGAATATAGAGCAGGGTATATATAGAGAGGTGAATATAGAGCAGGATATATATAGAGAGGTGAATATAGAGCAGAATATATATAGAGAGGTGAATATAGAGCAGGGTATATAAAGAGGTGAATATAGAGTAGGATATATATAGAGAGGTGAATATAGAGCAGGATATATATAGAGAGGTGAATATAGAGCAGGATATATATAGAAATGGTGAATATAGAGCAGGGTATATATAGAGAGGTGAATATAGAGCAGGATATATATAGAGAGGTGAATATAGTGCAGGATATATAGAGAGGTGAATATAGAGCAGGGTATATATAGAGGTGAATATAGAGCAGGATATATATAGAGAGGTGAATATAGAGCAATATATATATAGAGAGATGGTGAATATAGAGCAGGGTATATATATAGAGAGGTGAATATAGAGCAGGATATATAGAGAGGTGAATATAGAGCAGGATATATAGAGGTGAATATAGAGCAGGATATATAGAGAGGTGAATATAGAGCAGGATATATATAGAGAGATGGTGAATATAGAGCAGGATATATAGAGGTGAATATAGAGTAGGATATATATAGAGAGGTGAATATAGAGCAGGATATATATATAGAGGTGAATATAAAGCAATATATATATAGAGATGGTGAATATAGAGCAGGGTATATATATAGAGAGGTGAATATAGAGCAGGATATATAGAGAGGTGAATATAGAGCAGGATATATAGAGGTGAATATAGAGCAGGATATATAGAGAGGTGAATATAGAGCAGGATATATATAGAGAGATGGTGAATATAGAGCAGGTTATATAGAGGTGAATATAGAGTAGGATATATATAGAGATGGTGAATATAGAGCAGGATATATATATAGAGAAGGATATAGAGCATGATATATATAGAGGTGAATATAGAGTAGGATATATATAGAGAGGTGAATATAGAGCAGGATATATATATAAAGGTGAATATAGAGTAGGATATATATATAGAGGTAAATATAGAGCAGGATATATATATAGAGATGGATATAGAGCTATAGAGAGGTGAATATAGAGTAGGATATATATATAGAGGTGAATATAGAGCAGGATTTATATATAGAGATGGTGAATATAGAGCAGGGTATATATAGAGAGGTGAATATAGAGCAGGATATATATAGAGAGGTGAATATAGAGCAGGATATATATATATAGATGGTGAATATAGAGCAGGGTATATATAGAGGTGAATATAGAGCAGAATATATATAGAGAGGTGAATATAGAGCAGGGTATATATAGAGGTGAATATAGAGTAGGATATATATAGAGGTGAATATAGAGCAGGATATATATAGAGAGGTGAATATAGAGCAGGATATATATAGAGATGGTGAATATAGAGCAGGGTATATATAGAGAGGTGAATATAGAGCAGGATATATATAGAGAGGTGAATATAGAGCAGGATATATAGAGGGAGGTGAATATAGAGCAGGGTATATATAGAGAGGTGAATATAGAGCAGGATATATATAGAGAGGTGAATATAGAGCAAGATATATATAGAGTAGGATATATATAAAGAGTTGAATATAGAGCAGGATATATATAGAGAGATGAATATAGAGCAGGATATATATAGAGAGGTGAATATAGAGCAGGATATATATAGAGGTGAATATAGAGTAGGATATATATAGAGAGGTGAATATAGAGCAGGATATATATAGAGAGGTGAATATAGAGCAGGGTATATATAGAGATAGGTGAATATAGAGCAGGATATATATAGAGGTGAATATAGAGCAGGGTATATATAGAGGTAAATATAGAGTAGGATATATATAGAGAGGTGAATATAGAGTAATATATATAGAGAGAGGTGAATATAGAGCAGGATATATATAGAGAGGTGAATATAGAGCAGGATATATATAGAGATAGGTGAATATAGAGCAGGATATATATAGAGAGCTGAATATAGAGCAGGATATATATAGAGGGAATATAGCACAGGATATATATAGAGATAGGTGAATATAGAGCAGGATATATATAGAGGTGTATATACAGCAGGGTATATATAGAGGTGAATATAGAGTAGGATATATATAGAGAGGTGAATATAGAGCATGATATATATAGAGGTGAATATAGAGCAGGATATATATAGAGGTGAATATAGAGCAGGATATATATAGAGGTGAATATAGAGCAGGATATATATAGATAGAGGTGAATATAGAGCAGGATATATATAGAGAGGTGAATATAGAGCAGGATATATATATAGAGAGGTGAATATAGAGCAGGATATATATAGAGAGGTGAATATAGAGCAGAATATATATATAGAGGTGAATATAGAGCAGGGTATATAAAGAGGTGAATATAGAGTAGGATATATATATAGAGGTGAATATAGAGCAGGATATATATAGAGAGGTGAATATAGAGCAGGATATAAATAGAGATGGTTAATATAGAGCAGGGTATATATAGAGAGGTGAATATAGAGCAGGATATATATAGAGAGGTGAATATAGAGCAGGATATATAGAGAGGTGAATATAGAGCAGGGTATATATAGAGGTGAATATAGAGCAGGATATATATAGAGAGATGAATATAGAGCAATATATATATATAGAGATGGTGAATATAGAGCAGGGTATATATATAGAGAGGTGAATATAGAGCAGGATATATAGAGAGGTGAATATAGAGCAGGATATATATAGAGAGATGGTGAATATAGAGCAGGATATATAGAGGTGAATATAGAGTAGGATATATATAGAGAGGTGAATATAGAGCAGGATATATATAGAGAGGTGAATTATAGAGCAGGATATATATAGAGAGGTGAATATAGAGCAGGATATATATAGATAGGTGAATATAGAGCAGGATATATATAGAGATGGTGAATATAGAGCAGGATATATATATAGAGATGGATATAGAGCAGGATATATATAGAGGTGAATATAGAGTAGGATATATATAGAGGTGAATATAGAGCAGGATATATATATAAAGGTGAATATAGAGTAGGATATATATATAGAGGTAAATATAGAGCAGCATATATATATAGAGATGGATATAGAGCTATAGAGAGGTGAATATAGAGTAGGATATATATAGAGGTGAATATAGAGCAGGATATATATATAGAGATGGTGAATATAGAGCAGGGTATATATAGAGAGGTGAATATAGAGCAGGATATATATAGAGAGGTGAATATAGAGCAGGGTATATAAAGAGGTGAATATAGAGTAGGATATATATAGAGAGGTGAATATAGAGCAGGATATATATAGAGAGGTGAATATAGAGCAGGATATATATAGAGATGGTGAATATAGAGCAGGGTATATATAGAGAGGTGAATATAGAGCAGGATATATATAGAGAGGTGAATATAGAGCAGATATATAGAGAGGTGAATATAGAGCAGGGTATATATAGAGGTGAATATAGAGCAGGATATATATAGAGAGGTGAATATAGAGCAATATATATAGAGAGAGATGGTGAATATAGAGCAGGGTATATATATAGAGAGGTGAATATAGAGCAGGATATATAGAGAGGTGAATATAGAGCAGGATATATAGAGGTGAATATAGAGCAGGATATATAGAGAGGTGAATATAGAGCAGGATATATATAGAGAGATGGTGAATATAGAGCAGGATATATATAGAGATGGTGAATATAGAGCAGGATATATATATAGAGAAGGATATAGAGCAGGATATATATAGAGGTGAATATAGAGTAGGATATATATAGAGAGGTGAATATAGAGCAGGATATATATATAAAGGTGAATATAGAGTAGGATATATATATAGAGGTAAATATAGAGCAGGATATATATATAGAGATGGATATAGAGCTATAGAGATGTGAATATAGAGTAGGATATATATATAGAGGTGAATATAGAGCAGGATATATATATAGAGATGGTGAATATAGAGCAGGGTATATATAGAGAGGTGAATATAGAGCAGGATATATATAGAGAGGTGAATATAGAGCAGGATATATATATATAGATGGTGAATATAGAGCAGGGTATATATAGAGGTGAATATAGAGCAGAATATATATAGAGAGGTGAATATAGAGCAGGGTATATATAGAGGTGAATATAGAGTAGGATATATATAGAGGTGAATATAGAGCAGGATATATATAGAGAGGTGAATATAGAGCAGGATATATATAGAGATGGTGAATATAGAGCAGGGTATATATAGAGAGGTGAATATAGAGCAGGATATATATATAGAGGTGAATATAGAGCAGGATATATAGAGGGTGGTGAATATAGAGCAGGGTATATATAGAGAGGTGAATATAGAGCAGGATATATATAGAGAGGTGAATATAGAGCAGGGTATATATAGAGATAGGTGAATATAGAGCAGGATATATATAGGTGAATATAGAGCAGGGTATATATAGATAGGTAAATATAGAGTAGGATATATATAGAGAGGTGAATATAGAGTAGGATATATATAGAGGTGTATATAGAGCAGGATATAAATAGAGAGATGAATATAGAGCAGGATATATATATAGAGATAGGTGAATATAGAGCAGGATATATATAAAGAGCTGAATATAGAGCAGGATATATATAGAGAGGTGAATATAGCACAGGATATATATAGAGATAGGTGAATATAGAGCAGGATATATATAGAGGTGAATATACAGCAGGGTATATATAGGTGAATATAGAGTAGGATATATATAGAGAGGTGAATATAGAGCAGGATATATATAGAGGTGAATATAGAGCAGGATATATATAGAAGTGAATATAGAGCAGGATATATATAGAGGTGAATATAGAGCAGGATATATATAGATAGAGGTGAATATAGAGCAGGATATATATAGAGAGGTGAATATAGAGCAGGATATATATAGAGAGGTAAATATAGAGCAGGATATATATAGAGAGGTGAATATAGAGCAGAATATATATAGAGAGGTGAATATAGAGCAGGGTATATATAGAGGTGAATATAGAGTAGGATATATATAGAGAGGTGAATATAGAGCAGGATATATATAGAGAGGTGAATATAGAGCAGGATATATATAGAGATGGTGAATATAGAGCAGGGTATATATAGAGAGGTGAATATAGAGCAGGATATATATAGAGAGGTGAATATAGAGCAGGATATATATAGAGAGGTGAATATAGAGCAGGGTATATATAGAGAGGTGAATATAGAGCAGGATATATATAGAGAGGTGAATATAGAGCAGGATATATATATAGAGATGGTGAATATAGAGCAGGGTATATATAGAGAGGTGAATATAGAGCAGGATATATATAGAGAGGTGAATATAGAGCAGGATATATATATAGAGATGGTGAATATAGAGCAGGGTATATATAGAGAGGTGAATATAGAGCACGATATATATAGAGAGGTGAATATAGAGCAGGATATATAGGTGAATATAGAGCAGGATATATATAGAGAGATGGTGAATATAGAGCAGGATATATATAGAGAGATGGTGAATATAGAGCAGGGTATATATAGAGAGGTGAATATAGAGCAGGATATATATAGAGAGGTGAATATAGAGCAGGATATATATATATAGATGGTGAATATAGAGCAGGGTATATATAGAGGTGAATATAGAGCAGGATATATATAGAGAGAGGAGAATATAGAGCAGGATATATATATAGAGGTGAATATAGAGCAGGATATATATAGAGAGATGAATATAGAGCAGGATATATATAGAGAGGTGAATATAGAGCAGGATATATATAGAGGTGAATATAGAGTAGGATATATATAGAGAGGTGAATATAGAGCAGGATATATATAGAGAGGTGAATATAGAGCAGGGTATATATAGAGATAGGTGAATATAGAGCAGGATATATATAGAGGTGAATATAGAGCAGGGTATATATAGAGGTAAATATAGAGTAGGATATATATAGAGAGGTGAATATAGAGTAATATATATAGAGAGAGGTGAATATAGAGCAGGATATATATAGAGAGGTGAATATAGAGCAGGATATATATAGAGATAGGTGAATATAGAGCAGGATATATATAGAGAGCTGAATATAGAGCAGGATATATATAGAGGGAATATAGCACAGGATATATATAGAGATAGGTGAATATAGAGCAGGATATATATAGAGGTGAATATACAGCAGGGTATATATAGAGGTGAATATAGAGTAGGATATATATAGAGAGGTGAGTATAGAGCATGATATATATAGAGGTGAATATAGAGCAGGATATATATAGAGGTGAATATAGAGCAGGATATATATAGAGGTGAATATTGAGCAGGATATATATAGATAGAGGTGAATATAGAGCAGGATATATATAGAGAGGTGAATATAGAGCAGGATATATATAGAGAGGTGAATATAGAGCAGGATATATATAGAGAGGTGAATATAGAGCAGAATATATATAGAGAGGTGAAGATAGAGCAGGGTATATAAAGAGGTGAATATAGAGTAGGATATATATAGAGAGGTGAATATAGAGCAGGATATATATAGAGAGGTGAATATAGAGCAGGATATATATAGAGAGGTGAATATAGCACAGGATATATATAGAGATAGGTGAATATAGAGCATGATATATATAGAGGTGAATATAGAGCAGGATATATATAGAGGTGAATATAGAGCAGGATATATATAGAGGTGAATATAGAGCAGGATATATATAGATAGAGGTGAATATAGAGCAGGATATATATAGAGAGGTGAATATAGAGCAGGATATATATAGAGAGGTGAATATAGAGCAGGATATATATAGAGAGGTGAATATAGAGCAGAATATATATATAGAGGTGAATATAGAGCAGGGTATATAAAGAGGTGAATATAGAGTAGGATTTATATATAGAGGTGAATATAGAGCAGGATATATAGAGAGAGGTGAATATAGAGCAGGATATAAATAGAGATGGTGAATATAGAGCAGGGTATATATAGAGAGGTGAATATAGAGCAGGATATATATAGAGAGGTGAATATAGAGCAGGATATATAGAGAGGTGAATATAGAGCAGGGTATATATAGAGGTGAATATAGAGCAGGATATATATAGAGAGGTGAATATAGAGCAATATATATATATAGAGATGGTGAATATAGAGCAGGGTATATATATAGAGAGGTGAATATAGAGCAGGATATATAGAGAGGTGAATATAGAGCAGGATATATATAGAGAGATGGTGAATATAGAGCAGTATATATAGAGGTGAATATAGAGTAGGATATATATAGAGAGGTGAATATAGAGCAGGATATATATAGAGAGGTGAATTATAGAGCAGGATATATATAGAGAGGTGAATATAGAGCAGGATATATATAGAGAGGTGAATATAGAGCAGGATATATATAGAGATGGTGAATATAGAGCAGGATATATATATAGAGATGGATATAGAGCAGGATATATATAGAGGTGAATATAGAGTAGGATATATATAGAGGTGAATATAGAGCAGGATATATATATAAAAGTGAATATAGAGTAGGATATATATATAGAGGTAAATATAGAGCAGCATATATATATAGAGATGGATATAGAGCTATAGAGAGGTGAATATAGACTAGGATATATATAGAGGTGAATATAGAGCAGGATATATATATAGAGATGGTGAATATAGAGCAGGGTATATATAGAGAGGTGAATATAGAGCAGGATATATATAGAGAGGTGAATATAGAGCAGAATATATATAGAGAGGTGAATATAGAGCAGGGTATATAAAGAGGTGAATATAGAGTAGGATATATATAGAGAGGTTAATATAGAGCAGGATATATATAGAGAGGTGAATATAGAGCAGGATATATATAGAGATGGTGAATATAGAGCAGGGTATATATAGAGAGGTGAATATAGAGCAGGATATATATAGAGAGGTGAATATAGAGCAGATATATAGGGAGATGAATATAGAGCAGGGTATATATAGAGGTGAATATAGAGCAGGATATATATAGAGAGGTGAATATAGAGCAATATATATAGAGAGAGATGGTGAATATAGAGCAGGGTATATATATAGAGAGGTGAATATAGAGAAGGATATATAGAGAGGTGAATATAGAGCAGGATATATAGAGGTGAATATAGAGCAGGATATATAGAGAGGTGAATATAGAGCAGGATATATAGAGAGATGGTGAATATAGAGCAGGATATATATAGAGATGGTGAATATAGAGCAGGATATATATATAGAGAAGGATATAGAGCAGGATATATATAGAGGTGAATATAGAGTAGGATATATATAGAGAGGTGAATATAGAGCAGGATATATATATAAAGGTGAATATAGAGTAGGATATATATATAGAGGTAAATATAGAGCAGGATATATATATAGAGATGGATATAGAGCTATAGAGAGGTGAATATAGAGTAGGATATATATATAGAGGTGAATATAGAGCAGGATATATATATAGAGATGGTGAATATAGAGCAGGGTATATATAGAGAGGTGAATATAGAGCAGGATATATATAGAGAGGTGAATATAGAGCAGGATAAATATATATAGATGGTGAATATAGAGCAGGGTATATATAGAGGTGAATATAGAGCAGAATATATATAGAGAGGTGAATATAGAGCAGGGTATATATAGAGGTGAATATAGAGTAGGATATATATAGAGGTGAATATAGAGCAGGATATAAATAGAGAGGTGAATATAGAGCAGGATATATAGAGAGATGGTGAATATAGAGCAGGGTATATATAGAGAGGTGAATATAGAGCAGGATATATATATAGAGGTGAATATAGAGCAGGATATATAGAGGTTGGTGAATATAGAGCAGGGTATATATAGAGAGGTGAATATAGAGCAGGATATATATAGAGAGGTGAATATAGAGCAGGGTATATATAGAGATAGGTGAATATAGAGCAGGATATATATAGAGGTGAATATAGAGCAGGGTATATATAGATAGGTAAATATAGAGTAGGATATATATAGAGAGGTGAATATAGAGTAGGATATATATAGAGGTGAATATAGAGCAGGATATAAATAGAGAGATGAATATAGAGCAGGATATATATATAGAGATAGGTGAATATAGAGCAGGATATATATAAAGAGCTGAATATAGAGCAGGATATATATAGAGAGGTGAATATAGCACAGGATATATATAGAGATAGGTGAATATAGAGCAGGATATATATAGAGGTGAATATACAGCAGGGTATATATAGGTGAATATAGAGTAGGATATATATAGAGAGGTGAATATAGAGCAGGATATATATAGAGGTGAATATAGAGCAGGATATATATAGAAGTGAATATAGAGCAGGATATATATAGAGGTGAATATAGAGCAGGATATATATAGATAGAGGTGAATATAGAGCAGGATATATATAGAGAGGTGAATATAGAGCAGGATATATATAGAGAGGTAAATATAGAGCAGGATATATATAGAGAGGTGAATATAGAGCAGAATATATATAGAGAGGTGAATATAGAGCAGGGTATATATAGAGGTGAATATAGAGTAGGATATATATAGAGAGGTGAATATAGAGCAGGATATATATAGAGAGGTGAATATAGAGCAGGATATATATAGAGATGGTGAATATAGAGCAGGGTATATATAGAGAGGTGAATATAGAGCAGGATATATATAGAGAGGTGAATATAGAGCAGGATATATATAGAGAGGTGAATATAGAGCAGGGTATATATAGAGAGGTGAATATAGAGCAGGATATATATAGAGAGGTGAATATAGAGCAGGATATATATATAGAGATGGTGAATATAGAGCAGGGTATATATAGAGAGGTGAATATAGAGCAGGATATATATAGAGAGGTGAATATAGAGCAGGATATATATATAGAGATGGTGAATATAGAGCAGGGTATATATAGAGAGGTGAATATAGAGCAGGATATATATAGAGAGGTGAATATAGAGCAGGATATATAGGTGAATATAGAGCAGGATATATATAGAGAGATGGTGAATATAGAGCAGGATATATATAGAGAGATGGTGAATATAGAGCAGGGTATATATAGAGAGGTGAATATAGAGCAGGATATATATAGAGAGGTGAATATAGAGCAGGATATATATATATAGATGGTGAATATAGAGCAGGGTATATATAGAGGTGAATATAGAGCAGGATATATATAGAGAGAGGAGAATATAGAGCAGGATATATATATAGAGGTGAATATAGAGCAGGATATATATAGAGAGATGAATATAGAGCAGGATATATATAGAGAGGTGAATATAGAGCAGGATATATTTAGAGGTGAATATAGAGTAGGATATATATAGAGAGGTGAATATAGAGCAGGATATATATAGAGAGGTGAATATAGAGCAGGGTATATATAGAGATAGGTGAATATAGAGCAGGATATATATAGAGGTGAATATAGAGCAGGGTATATATAGAGGTAAATATAGAGTAGGATATATATAGAGAGGTGAATATAGAGTAATATATATAGAGAGAGGTGAATATAGAGCAGGATATATATAGAGAGGTGAATATAGAGCAGGATATATATAGAGATAGGTGAATATAGAGCAGGATATATATAGAGAGCTGAATATAGAGCAGGATATATATAGAGGGAATATAGCACAGGATATATATAGAGATAGGTGAATATAGAGCAGGATATATATAGAGGTGAATATACAGCAGGGTATATATAGAGGTGAATATAGAGTAGGATATATATAGAGAGGTGAATATAGAGCATGATATATATAGAGGTGAATATAGAGCAGGATATATATAGAGGTGAATATAGAGCAGGATATATATAGAGGTGAATATTGAGCAGGATATATATAGATAGAGGTGAATATAGAGCAGGATATATATAGAGAGGTGAATATAGAGCAGGATATATATAGAGAGGTGAATATAGAGCAGGATATATATAGAGAGGTGAATATAGAGCAGAATATATATAGAGAGGTGAATATAGAGCAGGGTATATAAAGAGGTGAATATAGAGTAGGATATATATAGAGAGGTGAATATAGAGCAGGGTATATATAGAGAGGTGAATATAGAGCAGGATATATATAGAGAGGTGAATATAGAGCAGGATATATAGAGAGGTGAATATAGAGCAGGGTATATATAGAGAGGTGAATATAGAGCAATATATATATATAGAGATGGTGAATATAGAGCAGGGTATATATATAGAGAGGTGAATATAGAGCAGGATATATAGAGAGGTGAATATAGAGCAGGATATATAGAGGTGAATATAGAGCAGGATATATAGAGAGGTGAATATAGAGCAGGATATATATAGAGAGATGGTGAATATAGAGCAGGATATATAGAGGTGAATATAGAGTAGGATATATCTAGAGAGGTGAATATAGAGCAGGATATATATAGAGAGGTGAATTATAGAGCAGGATATATATAGAGAGGTGAATATAGAGCAGGATATATATAGAGAGGTGAATATAGAGCAGGATATATATAGAGATGGTGAATATAGAGCAGGATATATATATAGAGATGGATATAGAGCAGGATATATATAGAGGTGAATATAGAGTAGGATATATATAGAGAGGTGAATATAGAGCAGGATATATATATAAAGGTGAATATAGAGTAGGATATATATATAGAGATGGATATAGAGCTATAGAGAGGTGAATATAGAGTAGGATATATATAGAGAGGTGAATATAGAGCAGGATATATATATAGAGATGGTGAATATAGAGCAGGGTATATATAGAGAGGTGAATATAGAGCAGGATATATATAGAGAGGTGAATATAGAGCAGAATATATATAGAGAGGTGAATATAGAGCAGGGTATATAAAGAGGTGAATATAGAGTAGGATATATATAGAGAGGTGAATATAGAGCAGGATATATATAGAGAGGTGAATATAGAGCAGGATATATATAGAGATGGTGAATATAGAGCAGGGTATATATAGAGAGGTGAATATAGAGCAGGATATATATAGAGAGGTGAATATAGAGCAGGATATATAGAGAGGTGAATATAGAGCAGGGTATATATAGAGGTGAATATAGAGCAGGATATATATAGAGAGCTGAATATAGAGCAATATATATATAGAGAGATGGTGAATATAGAGCAGGGTATATATATAGAGAGGTGAATATAGAGCAGGATATATAGAGAGGTGAATATAGAGCAGGATATATAGAGGTGAATATAGAGCAGGATATATAGAGAGGTGAATATAGAGCAGGATATATATAGAGAGATGGTGAATATAGAGCAGGATATATAGAGGTGAATATAGAGTAGGATATATATAGAGAGGTGAATATAGAGCAGGATATATATATAGAGGTGAATATAAAGCAATATATATATAGAGATGGTGAATATAGAGCAGGGTATATATATAGAGAGGTGAATATAGAGCAGGATATATAGAGAGGTGAATATAGTGCAGGATATATAGAGGTGAATATAGAGCAGGATATATAGAGAGGTGAATATAGAGCAGGATATATATAGAGAGATGGTGAATATAGAGCAGGTTATATAGAGGTGAATATAGAGTAGGATATATATAGAGATGGTGAATATAGAGCAGGATATATATATAGAGAAGGATATAGAGCAGGATATATATAGAGGTGAATATAGAGTAGGATATATATAGAGAGGTGAATATAGAGCAGGATATATATAGAGAGGTGAAAATAGAGCAGCATATATATAGAGAGGTGAATATAGAGCAGGATATATAGAGGTGAATATAGAGCAGGATATATAGAGAGGTGAATATAGAGCAGGATATATATAGAGAGATGGTGAATATAGAGCAGGATATATATAGAGGTGAATATAGAGCAGGATATATATAGAAGTGAATATAGAGCAGGATATATATAGAGGTGAATATAGAGCAGGATATATATAGATAGAGGTGAATATAGAGCAGGATATATATAGAGAGGTGAATAAAGAGCAGGATATATATAGAGAGGTGAATATAGAGCAGGATATATATAGAGAGGTGAATATAGAGCAGAATATATATAGAGAGGTGAATATAGAGCAGGGTATATATAGAGGTGAATATAGAGTAGGATATATATAGAGAGGTGAATATAGAGCAGGATATATATAGAGAGGTGAATATAGAGCAGGATATATATAGAGATGGTGAATATAGAGCAGGGTATATATAGAGAGGTGAATATAGAGCAGGATATATATAGAGAGGTGAATATAGAGCCGGGTATATATATAGAGATGGTGAATATAGAGCAGGGTATATATAGAGAGGTGAATATAGAGCAGGATATATATAGAGAGGTGAATATAGAGCAGGATATATAGGTGAATATAGAGCAGGATATATAGAGAGAGATGGTGAATATAGAGCAGGATATATATAGAGGTGAATATAGAGTAGGATATATATAGAGAGGTGAATATAGACCAGGATATATATAGAGAGGTGAATATAGAGCACGATATATATAGAGAGGTGAATATAGAGCAGGATATATATAGAGAGGTGAATATAGAGCAGGATATATATAGAGAGGTGAATATAGAGCAGGATATATATATAGAGATGGTGAATATAGAGCAGGGTGTATATATAGAGAGGTGAATATAGAACAGGATATATATAGAGATGGATATAGAGCAGGATATATAGAGAGAGGTGAATATAGAGCAGGATATATATATAAAGGTGAATATAGAGTAGGATATATATAGAGAGGTAAATATAGAACAGGATATATATATAGAGATGGATATAGTGCTATAGAGAGGTGAATATAGAGTAGGATATATATATAGAGGTGAATATAGAGCAGGATATATATAGAGAGATGGTGAATATAGAGCAGGGTATATATAGAGAGGTGAATATAGTGCAGGATATATATAGAGAGGTGAATATAGAGCAGGATATATATATATAGATGGTGAATATAGAGCAGGGTATATATAGAGGTGAATATAGAGCAGGATATATATATAGAGAGGAGAATATAGAGCAGGATATATATATAGAGGTGAATATAGAGCAGGATATATATAGAGAGATTAATATAGAGCAGGATATATATAGAGAGAGGTGAATATAGAGTAGGATATATATAGAGGTGAATATAGAGTAGGATATAGAGGTGAATATAGAGCAGGATATATATAGGTGAATATAGAGCAGTATATATATATAGAGAGGTGAATATAGAGCAGGATATATATATAGAGGTGAATATAAAGCAGGATATATGTAGAGAGGTGAATATAGAGCAGGATATATATAGAGAGAGGTGAATATAGAGTAGGATATATATAGAGGTGAATATAGAGTAGGATATATAGAGAGATGGATATAGAGGTTAATATAGAGCAGGATCTATATAGAGACAGTTGAATATAGAGCAGAATAAAACATTATAGTCTAGGCCAGGTGCCAGTTAGAAGGCTCTAGCTACTGCACTGGTCTAGGCTGGTCCAGAGAAGTCCATGGAGAACTTTCTAATTAGCTAGGAAGCGTCTCGTTTGTCTAGTTCATATACTATTCTGGTGTGTGTGTGTGTGCGTGTGTGTGTGCGTGTGCAGGAGATCTGAAGACCCACGTCTCTACAGCTACACATCCTTTTCATAAAGGGTGTGGCATGCATGACATTTCATGGATACTGCTCAAGTGGTAAAGGGTCTTCTCTCATATATAATAAATCACCTTCTCAATAATCAATATTCAATCAAGTCTTCATCAGGAATAATGAGATGCTAAGACTCGCGTGAGCCTGTTATATTGCCAGTGCACACGCCTAGAGCATGTCCACCAGATGTAAATAATAATAATAATAATAATAATATGAATAATGAGATGATAAGGCTCACGTGAGCTTGTTATATTGCCAGTAGCATGTCCACAAGATGTGAATAATAATAATAATAATAATAATATGAATAAATTTAATTTTTTTTAAATGAACGAATAAAAAATATAATAAACAAATAAATCAAACAACAATTAATTACATATATTAACATAATAATAATAAATGAATAAAAATAATGATAATAAATAATAAAAAAATAATAATAAATAACATATTTTATATATAATAATAATAATAAATAATAAGTTATAGTGGACGTGGGTTACGTGGGGTTAAAGTTCAGGCTCTTCCCCAGCAGCCATGCAGGTCCATTCCACAGTCTCCATTGGGCCCACTCACACTTTGCCACTGCTATGGTGGATCCAGAAGGGATCGATTGGTCTCGTTCGAGGCCCTTTTTTCTCTAATTTCCCAAACTCTAACTAAACAACAAACCTGCAATGCTTTCTGCCTTTTCTTGCTTTTTTCTTTTTCCTATATTTACTCACCTGCGAAGCCACACCCCCAAGTGGCGGTAACGTGGGGGTGTGGTTGCACCAGACTAAACCTTACCTATATCGTCGTTCCAAATGTTCAGCACCTGGTTCATTACCTCCCAGAGAGATTAACTGTCGACTCCTATCACTCACCTAATATCTTACTCATGGCTCAGTCAAAGTTAAAGGCTTTTTTCAAAGCCCCCCCAGGCCCCCCTAAAGCTAAGTAAGTGGATCTAAACTAAGCAGTGATTGAGAAAATTATGCTATTGAATAGATTGCCAACTTAGTACTTGTACTAGCTAGCTATAGTCCTTGCAGCCAGCCACTACTGCTAGCTAGTAGAGTAAATTTACATAGAAATTTCCACATTTAATGGTAGGAAACAAAAAGGACCGACAAGAAGACCACTTTTCCATCTCCAGCTGGTGTACCTGCTGTCACTCTTCCATGGTCTCCTGCTTCAGTCCATTGTGTCTCCTCCGAGCCCTCTGTGTCTGTGATTCTCACCCAGCCCTCTGTGTCTGTCACAGAGAACTCTCTATCTGTGTCTCCCACCCAGCCAGCCCTCAGGCTCTGTGTCTGAGTCTCCTCCTGAGCCTACTGAGTCGGTGCTATGACTGCCTTCATGTTCCACTTCTGTCCTGCCCTCTCATTCCGCATCTCATCTGCCCTGCACTTCCTTGTACACTTTCTGCTGCTTCTTCTTCAAAGTGCTTCAATTGATTTTGAGAAGTGTAACGATATTGGCTTGCTTATGCACTCAATGCCCCAAACGGATATCCTGAATTTGGCTCCAGAGTGCAAGTATCCACTTTTAGTTAATCGTTTTAAGCCTGATAGTTCATTTACATTTCCAAGTAGTTATTTAGATGGCTGTAATAGGTCTTGTCAACATAAATACTTGGCTGAAAACCCTTGGTTTGTTTATAGTAAAGTAGATGTTTGCCATGTGTTCTCTTTGCTACAAAGGGTTTGGGTCATTTTGTATGTAATGGATTTAATGCATGGTCTCGGAAAACTAAAAAGTTTGCCAGTCACAACTGTACGCAGTACCATCAGCTGGCTTTAGCTCGGGCAGATGCTTTAAAGTCTTCCCACGTGTGTCCAGAGTCTTCTATTAATTAAGGGGGGACTATACCTGAAACTGGGTGGGGGGGGGAACGTCTGTTGATTTAGACTGCCCATAATTTTTTTTAATGATTACTCTGTCCAAATAATATTATGCCCATATTGTTCCTTGATCTATGTGCTTTCCAATGATATAAAAGATTAGTCTATAGGCATATTTCAGAAGATACATGCAGAAATATCAAGACATTCCCCCCCAAAATAAACACTTCTGCCCCAACACTTCCCCCTCACCCATACTTACAAACCGAAAGCTGTAAATTGGTCTGTGGTTTGCCTAAGCTAATATATAGCTATTATATGGGCGAGACAAAAATGCAATAACTAAACTGGGGGGAGTGGGGCATCCTGCCGTATTATGAATACGTGATCTTAACGATAAATCTGCAAAGTTCACCTCTTCTAATCACCATAACTTGACAACCCATCAATTAAAAAAAAAAAATTACAAGGCACTCGGTTAGCCTCTGTCCAGTTGTCTTGTTAGCTGCTAACGGCTCAGCCCTGCAGTGTCACAGAACTTCTTGGTCACTCTAATAGTTGCAGGATTGTTGGTTGCCATGACGACTGCCTGTGGGTGGTTGTAGTGTCTCTGGCATTGCTGTATATATGGAGCCCAAGGGCCTTCACATCTTAGCAGTTTATATGCAATTACCACTGCACTTGTTACTATGGGGTTAGTGGTTAACATGGTGATTGATTATCTTCATTTAGATCAGCAGAATTCATTTGGAGGAGGTGGGAGTGGTTACTTTGGTGGCCGTGGAGGTCGGAGGAACTATGGGGATAGAGGTGGCAGTGGTCAAGGTAACTTTGACAGAAGGTGAGCCACACATGGCAATGGGTAAAGGGTCTTCTCTCTAACACACTGTATGTAATAATAGATACTAGCGCTCTTTACCAAGTGGACTAATGCCAATTATTGTTACAGTCATTGTGTTCATCTTAATCCAACTAATGTTGATCTTACCCCTCAAAATGTTGATCTTACTTCCCACAACTGACCTGCATTGGTCTGGGCCAGGTGCCAGGGAGAAGGCTCCAGTGTGTATTAGATGAGGAGGTGTGCTGGTGTGTATTAGATGAGGAGGTGCTGGTGTGTATTAGATGTGGAGGTGCTGGTGTGTATTAGATGTGGAGGTGCTGGTGTGTATTAGATGTGGAGGTGCTGGTGTGTATTAGATGAGGAGGTGCTGGTGTGTATTAGATGTGGAGGTGCTGGTGAGTATTAGATGAGGAGGTGCTGGTGTGTATTAGATGAGGAGGTGCTGGTGTGTATTAGATGTGGAGGTGCTGGTGTGTATTAGATGAGGAGGTGTGTATTAGATGAGGAGGTGCTGGTGTGTATTAGATGAGGAGGTGCTGGTGTGTATTAGATGTGGAGGTGCTGGTGTGTATTAGATGTGGAGGTGCTGGTGTGTATTTGATGTGGAGGTGCTGGTGTGTATTAGATGTGGAGGTGCTGGTGTGTATTAGATGAGGAGGTGCTGGTGTGTATTAGATGAGGAGGTGCTGGTGTGTATTAGATGAGGAGGTGCTGGTGTGTATTAGATGTGGAGGTGCTGTGTGTATTAGATGAGGAGGTGCTGGTGTGTATTAGATGAGGAGGTGCTGGTGTGTATTAGATGAGGAGGTGCTGGTGTGTATTAGATGTGGAGGTGCTGGTGTGTATTAGATGAGGAGGTGCTGGTGTGTATTAGATGAGGAGGTGTGTATTAGAGGAGGAGGTGCTGGTGTGTATTAGATGAGGAGGTGCTGGTGTGTATTAGATGAGGAGGTGCTGGTGTGTATTAGATGAGGAGGTGCTGGTGTGTATTAGATGTGGATGTGCTGGTGTGTATTAGATGTGGAGGTGCTGGTGTGTAATAGGTTTGTCCTAGCTTAGCCATAGAGACCAGAGGTTAAGATGGAGTCCTGATTGCCTAGCTTAGCCATAGAGACCAGAGGTTAAGATGGAGTCCTGCTTGCCTAGCTTAGTCATAGAGACAAGAGGTTAAGATGGAGTCCTGCTTGCCTAGCTTAGCCATAGAGACCAGAGGTTAAGATGGAGTCCTGCTTGCCTAGCTTAGCCATAGAGACCAGAGGTTAAGATGGAGTCCTTCTTGCCTAGCTTAGCCATAGAGACCAGAGGTTAAGATGGAGTCCTGCTTGCCTAGCTTAGCCATAGAGACCAGAGGTTAAGATGGAGTCCTGCTTGCATAGCTTAGCCATAGAGACCAGAGGTTAAGATGGAGTCCTGCTTGCCTAGCTTAGCCATAGAGACCAGAGGTTAAGATGGAGTCCTGCTTGCCTAGCTTAGCCATAGAGACCAGAGGTTAAGATAGAGTCCTGCTTGCCTAGCTTAGTCATAGAGACCAGAGGTTAATGGAGTCCTACTTGCCTAGCTTAGCCATAGAGACCAGAGGTTAAGATGGAGTCTGCTTGCCTAGCTTAGTCATAGAGACCAGAGGTTAAGATGGAGTCCTGCTTGCCTAGCTTAGTCATAGAGACCAGAGGTTAAGGGGGGGCTATGCCTCCAAAATTCGAGATTTCTTTTTTTCTCTTTTCCCCCTCCTTCTTCTGGCAAACAATTTTTTCCCCCATGTAACAGATCAAGAAACTACAAAGAGGACACATCTTGAATGATATTTGCCCTAATTTGGTCCATATGTTTCTGATTTCCCCCCAAAAATCTTCTTTTTTTTTGCCGTGGAGCTGATAACTTTTCTATACTTTACCCCAAAAAGATAATTTTTATATCACCGGATAGCTCTTCTAATTATCTGTCTTTGGTACGTGCCAAAAATTTGAGTACTCTAAGTATTAGCAAGTTATGGTGATTTGAAGTGGTAAGGTTTGGGATTTTTCCTGGTGTTTTCCAGTTGCCAAAGCGGTGGCCTGCCAGTGAAAAACCACTACATTTATTGATAATCTGTTCACATGTTGCATATCAGAGCCTTCTCTATCAGTTGACAAAATCTGGGACATTGGTATTGTTAATTAGGGCAGTTCTGCAAGATAGATCAGATTATTTAGGGATCTTGATGTATCTTCCGAGAAAATATGTCTGCAGAGACATTCAACATATCATTAGGCAAGATAGATCAACTTATTTAGGGATCTTGATGTATCTTCCCAGAAAATATGTCTGCAGAGACATTCAACATAATATCATTAGGAACAAAGCATAAGGAAATAGGGAATAAAATGACCTGCATATACTACGTTCCCCCACCCACCTCACCCCACACACAACAACCCCTGGCGACTACACATGAAATCAGTTCAAACTGTTGTTGCATCTATCTACTTGCTATTTCCAAAGTTTTGGAGACATAGGATGCTTCTTTCAAAGTTATGGTGGATCTACTTCATCATACATTTCTTTGACATGCACAAACATTCAACTGTAAAAGGAAAATTCCATAACGATTTTCATCATATTTTTCTTTCTTATGTACATGTAGATATAGGCACAGAAAAACCCAAGAGTCACGGAAGTAAAAAAAAAAAGATCAAGGAATTGCTAAAACTTGTAAAAGAACATATTTTGTCAAGTTATTTCAGTGCTAACTCAAACATTTCGTTTTCCAAACTTGGAATGCTTATTCCCACATTTAATGGAAATATTTCTTGTTGCGAGAATAACTTTAAAACCGTTTGCTCAATTTTTTGGCTATGTATGTCATTTTAGAGCTCTTTTAGTTCTCTGTGATATCCATGAATCAGATTTTTGTTTACTGCAAGGATTGCCAAGAGATGGTAGTTAGAAGAGGTGGCCTCTAGTTTTTATCAGTTTTTCAGACTCTGTAAGTGTGTAACTAATCAACATGACAACACATGGTAACTTTGCTCCATGGATATCACTGAGACACTCCTTAGCAAGCCACACACCAATTATGAGTAAATGACTTCAAATCGTTACGCAGCTAGGTCTGCCACAAATATCTTGGAGTTACTTCTATGTTTCTGCATGTATCTTCTGAGTATATAGAGATATTAACACTTTATAAAAACAAACACAGAATAATAAAGACTTTGGTATCATAAATACTTGTGTAGACGAAAGAGAAAAAAGTTATGACTTTTAGAAATACGTACAACTATTTTGTGGTTTTGACTCATAGTCCCCCCTTAAGATGGAGTCCTGCTTGCCTAGCTTAGCCATAAAGACCAGAGGTTAAGATGGAGTCCTGCTTGCCTGGCTTAGCCATAGAGACCAGAGGTTAAGATGGAGTCCTGCTTGCCTAGCTTAGTCATAGATACCAGAGGTTAAGATGGAGTCCAGCTTGCCTAGCTTAGCCATAGAGACCAGAGGTTAAGATGGAGTCCTGCTTGCCTAGCTTAGTCATAGAGACCAGAGGTTAAGATGGAGTCCCTGCTTGCCTAGCTTAGCCATAGAGACCAGAGGTTAAGATGGAGTCCTGCTTGTCGTGGCCACCATCTTGCCCTGTAGTACAAGAACAGCAGTGCAGAGTTTGTTCTTGAGCTTCTGTTGTTGTTGTCATCTTGAGAGCTGGCACACACCATAACCATGGTTATGTATCATCTACCCTTTACCAGGTTCCACTGTTTAATTAGAGATGCTTTACATAGGCACTGGCTAGTGCCAGCTCCCTGACTCTTGTTGCTATCTACATAGTTGTGTATGTGTGTGTGCAGGCATGGAATCCTTGACCCTTATCTTTGTGGAGACCAAGAAATCTTGCGATGCACTTGACAATTTCCTTTATAATAAGGGCTACTCCACGGCTTGTATCCATGGTGACCATTCTCAGGGTGACAAGGAGATGGCACTAGGTAACTTCAGGAGTGGCCGTACACCCATCCTCATGGCCACTGCGGTAAGCACCATGTTACATTGCATTAGTGGTTGCACCATGTTACATTGCATTAGTGGTTGTACCATGTTAGTGGTTGTTGTAGTGAGGTGTCACCTGTCATTGTGATGCACTATGTGTGCGATTATAATGTGTGAAGTGACCATCAATGGTGGTGATGTGTTGCCATGACAACCTACACAGGTGGCCGCTCGTGGACTGGACATCCCCAATGTGAAGCATGTGGTGAACTTTGACCTGCCTAGTGACATTGAGGAGTATGTGCATCGTATTGGACGAACTGGTCGCGTGGGCAACCTCGGACTGGCCACATCCTTCTGTAACGACCATAACAGGAACATCTGCAAAGATCTGCTGACGCTTCTGGCCGAGACCAAGCAGGAAATCCCATCATGGCTGGAGAGCATGGCCTACAAGGTCAAACAGCAGGCTAGAGTTCGATCCCAGAACAAAAGGTGTGAGGTGGTGGGAGGAGTTTGATACTTGTGAAGATACACCAGCTGATCCTGCCAGATTACTATTAGCCATGCATATAGTAATCTCCTGCTCCTCTAACATGAATATAGTAATCCCCTGCTCCTCTAACATGCATATAGTAATCCCCTGCTACTCTAACATGAATATAGTAATCCCCTGCTCCTCTAACATGAATATAGTAATCCCCTGCTCCTCTAACATGCATATAGTAATCCCCTGCTCCTCTAACATGCATATAGTAATCTCCTGCTCCTCTAACATGCATATAGTAATCCCATGCTACTCTAACATGCATATAGTAATCCCCTGCTCCTCTAACATGCATATAGTAACCCCCTACTCCTCTAACATGCATATAGTAATCCACTGCTCCTCTAACATGCATATAGTAATCCCTGCTCCTCTAACATGCATATAGTAATCCCCTGCTCCTTTCACACGCATATAGTAATCCCCTGCTCGTCTAACATGCATATAGTAATCCCCTGCTCCTCTAACATGCATATAGTAATCCCCTGCTCCTCTAACATGCATATAGTAATCCCCTGCTCCTCTAACATGCATATAGTAATCCCCTTCTCCTCTAACATGTATATAGTAATCCCCTGCTCCTCTAACATGCATATAGTAATCCCTAACATGCATATAGTAATCCCCTGCTCCTCTAACATGCATATAGTAATCCCCTGCTCCAATAACATGCATATAGTAATCCCCTGCTCCTCTAACATGCATATAGTAATCCCCTGCTCCCCTAACATGCATATAGTAATCCCCTGCTCCACTAACATGCATATAGTAATCCCCTGCTCCTCTAACATGCATATAGTAATCCCATGCTACTCTAACATGCATATAGTAATCCCCTGCTCCTCTAACATGCATATAGTAATCCCTGCTCCTCTAACATGCATATAGTAATCCCCTGCTCCTCTAACATGCATATAGTAATCCTTGCTCCTCTAACATGCATATAGTAATCCCCTGCTCCTCTAACATGCATATAGTAATCCTTGCTCCTCTAACACGCATATAGTAATCCCCTGCTCCTCTAACATGCATATAGTAATCCCCTGCTCCTCTAACATGCATATAGTAATCCCCTGCTCCTCTAACATAAATATAGTAATCCCCTGCTCCTCTAACATGAATATAGTAATCCCCTGCTCCTCTAACATGCATATAGTAATCCCCTGCTCCTCTAACATGCATATAGTAATCCCCTGCTCCTCTAACATGCATATAGTAATCCCCTGCTCCTCTAACACGCATATAGTAATCCCCTGCTCCTCTAACATGCATATAGTAATCCCCTGCTCGTCTAACATGCATATAGTAATCCCCTGCTCCTCTAACATGCATATAGTAATCCCCTGCTCCTCTAACATGCATATAGTAATCCCCTGCTCCTCTAACATGCATATAGTAATCCCCTGCTCCTCTAACATGTATATAGTAATCCCCTGCTCCTCTAACATGCATATAGTAATCCCTAACATGCATATAGTAATCCCCTGCTCCTCTAACATGCATATAGTAATCCCCTGCTCCACTAACATGCATATAGTAATCCCCTGCTCCTCTAACATGCATATAGTAATCCCCTGCTCCCCTAACATGCATATAGTAATCCCCTGCTCCACTAACATGCATATAGTAATCCCCTGCTCCTCTAACATGCATATAGTAATCCCTGCTCCTCTAACATGCATATAGTAATCCCCTGCTCCTCTAACATGCATATAGTAATCCCCTGCTCCTCTAACATGCATATAGTAATCCCCTGCTCCTCTAACATGCATATAGTAATCCCCTGCTCCTCTAACATGCATATAGTAATCCCCTGCTCCTCTAACATGCATATAGTAATCCTTGCTCCTCTAACATGCATATAGTAATCCCCTGCTCCTCTAACATGCATATAGTAATCCTTGCTCCTCTAACACGCATATAGTAATCCCCTGCTCCTCTAACATGCATATAGTAATCCCCTGCTCCTCTAACATGCATATAGTAATCCCCTGCTCCTCTAACATGAATATAGTAATCCCCTGCTCCTCTAACATGAATATAGTAATCCCCTGCTCCTCTAACATGCATATAGTAATCCCCTGCTCCTCTAACATGCATATAGTAATCCCCTGCTCCTCTAACATGCATATAGTAATCTCCTGCTCCTCTAACATGCATATAGTAATCCCCTGCTCCTCTAACATGCATATAGTAATCCCCTGCTCCTCTAACATGCATATAGTAATCCCCTGCTACTCTAATGAGTTGATGCCCAGGGGCATGTATAATTAGTAGGTGTGTACTGCCACTATCATGTGTTGTGTGTGCAGGTATGGTGGAGGCTTTGGTGGGCGTGACTACCGAACATCTCGTGGAGGAGGAGGGGGTTATGGAGGTGGCGGGTACAGCGGTGGCTACCATCACGGAGGAGGGGGTGGGGGGCAGAACCAGAGTGACTGGTGGAACTGACCCCACTTGTGTGTGTGGGCGTATGCCACACCTACTGACATTATCAGAACATTCCTAGTCTCCGTCTAGTGGAGGACTAGCTATATAGTGACTGTGATCCTGAACTACACACATACACACACACACTCACACTATATATATATAATACAAATGTAATCACTTGAACCTTGCTTGTCTTGTGGACTCTGCACCTTGTGGACTGGGCGGGGTCTAGAGCACCCCATAACATTACTTCATGCAGAACTTTCAGGTCCCCTGCACATAAGGAGATGAGGGGTGTGCTTGCACTGGACACCTTCCACTAGCAATTCTATCTCCTCTGGCCAGTCAACACAAATTCTTGCATCTTATCTTAGCATGTGAGCAGTTATATATAGAGAGGTGAATATAGAGCAGGGTATATATAGAGGTGAATATAGAGTAGGATATATATAGAGAGGTGAATATAGAGCAGGATATATATAGAGAGGTGAATATAGAGCAGGATATATATATAGAGAGGTAAATATAGAGCAGGATATATATAGAGAGGTGAATATAGAGCAGAATATATATATAGAGGTGAATATAGAGCAGGGTATATATAGAGAGGTGAATATAGAGCAGGATATATATAGAGAGGTAAATATAGAGCAGGATATATATAGAGAGGTGAATATAGAGCAGAATATATATATAGAGGTGAATATAGAGCAGGGTATATATAGAGAGGTGAATATAGAGCATGGTATATATATAGAGGTGAATATAGAGCAGGGTATATATAGAGAGGTGAATATAGAGCAGGTATATATAGAGAGGTGAATATAGAGCAGGTATATATAGAGAGGTGAATATAGAGCAGGATATATATATAGAGAGGTAAATATAGAGCAGGATATATATAGAGAGGTGAATATAGAGCAGAATATATATATAGAGGTGAATATAGAGCAGGGTATATATAGAGGTGAATATAGAGTAGGATATATATAGAGAGGTGAATATAGAGCAGGTATATATAGAGAGGTGAATATAGAGCCGGATATATATATAGAGAGGTGAATATAGAGTAGGATATATATAGAGAGGTGAATGTAGAGCAGGTATATATAGAGAGGTGAATATAGAGCAGGATATATATATAGAGAGGTAAATATAGAGCAGGATATATATAGAGAGGTGAATATAGAGCAGAATATATATATAGAGGTGAATATAGAGCAGCGTATATATAGAGAGGTGAATATAGAGCAGGGTATATATAGAGAGGTGAATATAGAGCAGGTATATATAGAGAGGTAAATATAGAGCAGGATATATATAGAGAGGTGAATATAGAGCAGGCTATATATAGAGGTGAATATAGAGCATGATATATATAGAGATGGTGAATATAGAGCAGGATATATATAGAGATAGTGAATATAGAGCAGGATATATATAGAGAGGTGAATATAGAGCAGGATATATATAGAGAGGTGAATATAGAGTAGGATAAATATAGAGGTGAATATAGAGCAGGCTATATATAGAGAGGTGAATATAGAGCAGGCTATATATAGAGAGGTGAATATAGAGCAGGATATATATAGAGAGGCGAATATAGAGTAGGATATATATAGAGGGGTGAATATAGAGCAGGGTATATATAGAGAGGTGAATATAGAGTAGGATATATATAAAGAGGTGAATATAGAGTAGGATATATATAGAGAGGTGAATATAGAGCAGGGTATATATAGAGAGGTGAATATAGTGCAGGATATATAGAGAGGTGAATATAGAGTAGGATATATATAGAGAGGTGAATATAGAGCAGGCTATATATAGAGCTGAATATAGAGCAGGCTATATATAGAGAGGTGAATATAGAGCAGGATATATAAAGCGAGGTGAATATAGAGCAGGATATATATAGAGAGGTGAATATAGAGCAGGATATATATAGAGGTGAATATAGAGCAGGATATATATAGAGGTGAATATAGAGCAGGATATATATAGAGGTGAATATAGAGCAGGGTATATATAGAGAGGTGAATATAGAGCAGGATATATATAGAGAGGTGAATATAGAGTAGGATATATAGAGAGAGGTGAATATAGAGCAGGATATATATAGAGGTGAATATAGAGCAGGGTATATATAGAGAGGTGAATATAGAGCAGGATATATATAGAGAGGTGAATATAGAGTAGGATATATATAGAGGTGAATATAGAGCAGGCTATATATAGAGGTGAATATAGAGCAGGCTATATATAGAGAGGTGAATATAGAGCAGGATATATATAGAGAGGTGAATATAGAGCAGGATATATATAGAGAGGTAAATATAGAGCAGGATATATATAGAGGTGAATATAGAGCAGGATATATATAGAGAGGTGAATATAGAGCAGGATATATATAGAGGTGAATATAGAGCAGGATATATATAGAGAGGTGAATATAGAGCAGGATATATATAGAGGTGAATATAGAGCAGGATATATATAGAGAGGTGAATATAGAGCAGGATATATATAGAGAGAGGTGAATATAGAGCAGGATATATATAGAGATGGTGAATATAGAGCAGGTATATATAATGGTGAATATAGAGCAGGTATATATAGAGAGGTGAATATAGAGCAGGATATATAGAGAGAGGTGAATATAGATCAGGATATATATAGAGGTGAATATAGAGCAGGTATATAGAGAGAGGTGAATATAGAGCAGGATATATAGAGAGAGGTGAATATAGAGCAGGATATATATAGAGAGGTGAATATAGAGGTGAATATAGAGTAGGATTTAGAGGTGAATATAGAGCAGGATATATATAGAGAGAGGTGAATATAGAGCAGGATATATAGAGAGGTGAATATAGAGCAGGATATATATAGAGAGGTGAATATAGAGCAGGATATATAGAGAGGTGAATATAGAGCAGGATATATATAGAGAGGTGAATATAGAGCAGGATATATATAGAGGTGAATATAGAGCAGGATATATATAGAGAGGTGAATATAGAGCAGGATATATATAGAGAGGTGAATATAGAGCAGGGTATATATAGAGAGGTGAATATAGAGCAGGATATATATAGAGAGGTGAATATAGAGCAGGATATATATAGAGAAGGTGAATATAGAGCAGGATATATATAGAGAGGTGAATATAGAGGTGAATATAGAGTAGGATATAGAGGTGAATATAGAGCAGGATATATATAGAGAGAGGTGAATATAGAGCAGGATATATAGAGAGGTGAATTTAGAGCAGGATATATATAGAGAGGTGAATATAGAGCAGGATATATATAGAGGTAAATATAGAGCAGGATATATATAGAGAGGTGAATATAGAGCAGGATATATATAGAGGTGAATATAGAGCAGGATATATAGAGAGGTGAATATAGAGCAGGGTATATATAGAGGTGAATATAGAGCAGGGTATATATAGAGAGGTGAATATAGAGCAGGATATATATAGAGAGGTGAATATAGAGCAGGATATATATAGAGAGGTGAATATAGAGCAGGATATATATAGAGAGGTGAATATAGAGGTGAATATAGAGTAGGATATAGAGGTGAATATAGAGCAGGATATATATAGAGAGAGGTGAATATAGAGCAGGATATATAGAGAGGTGAATATAGAGCAGGATATATATAGAGAGGTGAATATAGAGCAGGATATATATAGAAAGGTGAATATAGAGCAGGCTATATATAGAGAGGTGAATATAGAGCAGGATATATATAGAGGTGAATATAGAGCAGGATATATAGAGAGGTGAATATAGAGCAGGATATATATAGAGAGGTGAATATAGAGCAGGATATATATAGAAAGGTGAATATAGAGCAGGATATATATAGAGAGGTGAATATAGAGCAGGATATATATATAGAGGTGAATATAGAGCAGGATATATATAGAAAGGTGAATATAGAGCAGGATATATACAGAGAGGTGAATATAGAGCAGGATATATATAGAGGTGAATATAGAGTAGGATATATATAGAGAGGTGAATATAGAGCAGGATATATATAGAGGTGAATATAGAGCAGGTATATAACTATAGATATCGGTGAATGTACTTCCTTTAGGTAATCTAGTATATATAATATATAATATTTACACGTATATAATATATAATAATATATACAAGTATATAATATATAATAATATTTACATGTATATAATATAAAATAATATTTACATGTATATAATATATAATAATATTTACACGTGGTTCACTACCTTAGTGGAGGATTCAAGGCAAGCTGGTTCACTACCTTAGTGGAGGATTCAAGGCAAGCTGGTTCACTACCTTAGTGGAGGATTCAAGGCAAGCTGGTTCACTACCTTAGTGGAGGATTCAAGGCAAGCTGGTTCACTACCTTAGTGGAGGATTCAAGGCAAGCTGGTTCACTACCTTAGTTGTATAATATATAATAATATTTACACATATATAATATATAATAATATTTACACGTATATAATATATAATAATATCTGCACATATATAATATATAATAATATTTATAAGTATATAATATAAAATAATATTTACATGTATATAATATATAATAATATTTACACGTGGTTCACTACCTTAGTGGAGGATTCAAGGCAAGCTGGTTCACTACCTTAGTGAAGGATTCAAGGCAAGCTGGTTCACTACCTTAGTGGAGGATTCAAGGCAAGCTGGTTCACTACCTTAGTGGAGGATTCAAGGCAAGCTGGTTCACTACCTTAGTGGAGGATTCAAGGCAAGCTGGTTCACTATCTTAGTGGAGGATTCAAGGCAAGCTGGTTCACTACCTTAGTGGAAGATACCTTAGTGGAGGATTCAAGGCAAGCTGGTTCACTATCTTAGTTGTATAATATATAATAATATTTGCACATATATAATATATAATAATATTTACAAGTATATAATATATAATAATATTTACACGTATATAATATATAATAATATTTACATGCATATAATTATAATATATTATTCTTGTTCAGGTTGTTTGTTATAGTTGAGAGGTGGGAGCAGCTGGCACCTCAGGTTGCAAGCTCCACCCCATGGCCATGAAGAGTTCCCCTCACATCTTACCATTGCATTCATAGAGGGAGCCTCCTTGAGGAGCAGGTGTTGACCACCTCAGTGAAGGTGTGCTTAGAGTCTTCCTGGAGACAAGTCATATCAGTGGAAAATGCAACAGCATTTAGGCAGCTTAGAGGAGATGAGCTTTGGGGGGAGGGGGGGGGGGGGGGGCTACCGTATTAGTGGGCCAGTGAATATTGGGACGGGGCTAGTATATTAGTGGGCCAGTGAATATTGGGAGGGGGCTACTGTATTAGTGGGCCAGTGAATATTGGGAGGGGGCTAGTGTATTAGTGGGCCAGTGTATATTGGGGGGGGGGGGGGCTACTGTATTAGTGGGCCAGTGAATATTGGGAGGGGGCTAGTGCATTAGTGGGCCAGTGAATATTGGGGGGGGGCTACTGTACTAGTGGGCCAGTGAATATTGGGAGGGGGCTAGTGTATTAGTGGGCCAGTGAATATTGGGAGGGGGCTACTGTATTAGTGTGCCAGTGAATATTGGGAGGGGGCTACAGTATTAGTGTGCCAGTGAATATTGGGAGGGGGCTACTGTATTAGTGGGCCAGTGATTTTTGGGAGGGGGCTAGTGTATTAGTGTGCCAGTGAATATTGGGAGGGGGCTAGTGTATTAGTGGGCCAGTGAATATTGGGAGGGGGCTAGTGTATTAGTGGGCCAGTGAATATTGGGAGGGGGCTAGTGTATTAGTGTGCCAGTGAATATTGGGAGGGGGCTACTGTATTAGTGGGCCAGTGAATATTGGGAGGGGGCTACTGTATTAGTGGGCCAGTGAATTTTGGGAGGGGGCTAGTGTATTAGTGTGCCAGTGAATTTTGGGAGGGGGCTAGTGTATTAGTGTGCCAGTGAATATTGGGAGGGGGCTACTGTATTAGTGTGCCAGTGAATATTGGGAGGGGGCTACTGTATTAGTGTGCCAGTGAATATTGGGAGGGGGGGAGGGGGCTAGTGTATTAGTGGGCCAGTGAATATTGGGAGGGTGCTACTGTATTAGTGGGCCAGTGAATATTGGGAGGGGGCTAGTGTATTTGTGGGCCAGTGAATACTGACTAGTGTTGTGGCGCCCTGGATTCGGGCATGCGTAGCAGCTGCTTTGATCATCGTGACTCAGACTATAATATAGATTAGGTATTCGATATGATGCTCACTCTGTCTGTTAAATAATTATTGTTTTAGTGTTCTGAATAAAAGATACTATTTGCTAGTTCAGTGACACTAAAGTGGTGACCCTGACGTTTTTTTGAACACGCAACCTTAATGCCTCTTGCCGTCGAAGACGTTCAGGCTATTGCCCAAGCCCTTCAGGGGCTTGAGAGCAGACCAGCTTTCAATGCTGTGGCACTCAAGCTGCCCGCGTTCTGGGTAGCTCACCCGGCTGTGTGGTTCTCGCAGGTTGAAGCTCAGTTCGCCACTCGTCAGCCCCCGATAGTGACCGACCTCACCAAGTACAACTACGTTGTGGCAGTCCTCGACAATGCCACAGCAGGTGAAGTTGAGGCCCTCATCCTATCTCCTCCAGCCGACGACCGTTACCTTGCCATCAAAACAGCACTCATCAAGACCTTTGGCAAAACACAAGCCCAGAAAGACAATGAGCTCCTCTCCATCTCAGGCCTTGGTGACAGAAAGCCCTCTAGCCTCCTTCGACACATCCGTTCTCTCAATGCTGACCCGGAGACTCTACTGCATGCTCTTTTCTTGGCCCAGCTCCCCATTCAAGTCCGACAGGTCCTCGCTGGTTCCTGGTTCAGACACATCCAGCAACATCAGTCACTCAGACACATCCAGCAACATCAGTCACTCAGACACATCCAGCAACATCAGTCTATCAGACACATCCAGCAACATCAGTCACTCAGACACATCCAGCAACATCAGTCACTCAGACACAACCAGCAACATCAGTCACTCAGACACATCCAGCAACATCAGTCACTCGGACACATCCAGCAACATCAGTCACTCAGACACATCCAGCAACATCAGTCACTCAGACACATCCAGCAACATCAGTCACTCAGACACAACCAGCAACATCAGTCACTCAGACACATCCAGCAACATCAGTCACTCAGACACATCCAGCAACATCAGTCACTCAGACACATCCAGCAACATCAGTCACTCAGTCACATCCAGCAACATCAGTCACTCAGACACATCCAGCAACATCAGTCACTCAGACACATCAAGCAACATCAGTCACTCAGACACACCCAGCAACATCAGTCACTCAGACACATCCAGCAACATCAGTCACTCAGACACATCCAGCAACATCAGTCACTCAGACACACCCAGCAACATCAGTCACTCAGACACATCCAGCAACATCAATCACTCAGACACATCCAGCGACATCAGTCACTCAGAAACATCCAGAAACATCAATCACTCAGACACATCCAGCAACATCAGTCACTCAGACACATCCAGCAACATCAATCACTCAGTCACATCCAGCAACATCAGTCACTCAGACACATCCAGCAACATCAGTCACTCAGACACATCCATCAATATCAGTCACTCAGACACATCCAGCAACATCAGTCACTCAGACACATCCTGCAACATCAATCACACAGACACATCCAGCAACATCAATCACTCAGACACATCCAGCAACATCGTCACTCAGACACATCCAGCAACATCAGTCGCTCAGACACACCCAGCAACATCAGTCACTCAGACACATCCAGCAACATCAGTACTCAGACACATCCAGCAACATCAGTCACTCAGTCACATCCAGCAATATAAGTCACTCAGATACATCCAACAACATCTGTCACTCAGATACATCCAGCAACATCAGTCACTCAGACACATCCAGCAACATCAGTCACTCAGACACATCCAGCAACATCAGTCACTCAGACACATCCAGCAACATCAGTCACTCAGACACATCCAGCAACATCAGTCACTCAGACACATCAAGCAACATCAGTCACTCAGACACATCCATCAACTTCAGTCACTCAGACACATCCAGCAACATCAGTCACTCAGACACATCCAGCAACATCAGTCACTCAGACACATCCAGCAACATCAGTCACTCAGACACATCCAGCAACATCAGTCACTCAGACACATCCAGCAACATCAGTCACTCAGACACATCCAGCAACATCAGTCACTCAGACACATCCATCAACTTCAGTCACTCAGACACATCCAGCAACATCAGTCACTCAGACACATCCAGCAACATCAGTCACTCAGACACATCCAGCAACATCAGTCACTCAGACACATCCAGCAACATCAGTCACTCAGACACATCCAGCAACATCAGTCAGTCACTCAGACACATCCAGCAACATCAGTCACTCAGATACATCCAGCAACATCAGTCACTCAGACACATCCAGCAACATCAGTCACTCAGACACATCCAGCAACATCAGTCACTCAGACACATCCAGCAACATCAGTCACTCAGACACATCCAGCAACATCAGTCACTCAGACACATCCAGCAACATCAGTCACTCAGACACATCCAGCAACATCAGTCACTCAGCCACATCCAGCAACATCAGTCACTCAGACACATCGAGCAACATCAGTACTCTGACACATCCAGCAACATCAGTCACTCAGTCACATCCAGCAACATCAGTCACTCAGACACATCCAACAACATCAGTCACTCAGAAACATCCAGCAACATCAGTCACTCAGACACATCCAACAACATCAGTCACTCAGACACATCCAGCAACATCAGTCACTCAGACACATCCAGCAACATCAGTCACTCAGACACATCCAGCAACATCATTCACTCAGACACATCCAGCAACATCAGTCACTCAGACACATTCAGCAACATCAGTCACTCAGACACATCCAGCAATATCAGTCACTCAGACACATCCAGCAACATCAGTCACTCAGACACATCCTGCAACATCAATCACACAGACACATCCAGCAACATCAGTCACTCAGACACATCCAGCAACATCAGTCACTCAGACACATCGAGCAACATCAGTACTCAGACACATCCAGCAACATCAGTCACTCAGTCACATCCAGCAACATCAGTCACTCAGACACATCCAACAACATCAGTCACACAGCTGGTAGCTAAGCATGTGTCCACCACACAGCTGGTAGCTAAGCATGTGTCTACCACACAGCTGGTTGCTAAGCATGTGTCTACCACACAGCTGGTGGCTAAGCATGTGTCTACCACACAGCTGGTGGCTAAGCATGTGTCTACCACACAGCTGGTGGCTAAGCATGTGTCTACCACACAGCTGGTAGCTAAGCATGTGTCTACCACACAGCTGGTAGCTAAGCATGTGTCCACCACACAGCTGGTAGCTAAGCATGTGTCTACCACACAGCTGGTGGCTAAGCATGTGTCTACCACACAGCTGGTAGCTAAGCATGTGTCTACCACACAGCTGGTGGCTAAGCATGTGTCTACCACACAGCTGGTAGCTAAGCATGTGTCTACCACACAGCTGGTGGCTAAGCATGTATCTACCACACAGACTTTGTCCCAAGCCCTAACCCTAGTCATTGTCCAAGACCTAACCCTATCATTGTCCCAAGCCCTAACCCTAGTCATTGTCCAAGCCCTAACCCTATCATTGTCCCAAGCCCTAACCCTAGTCATTGTCCAAGCCCTAACCCTATCATTGTCCAAGCCCTAATCCTAGTCATTGTCCAAGCCCTAACCCTAGTCATAGTCCAAGCCCTAACTCCAGTCATTGTCCAAGCCCTAACCCTAGTCATTGTCCAAGCCCTAACCCTAGTCATTGTCCAAGCCCTAACCCTAATCATTGTCCAAGCCCTAATCCTATCATTGTCCCAAGCCCTAACCCTAGTCATTGTCCAAGCCCTAACCCTTTCATTGTCCAAGCCCTAATCCTAGTCATTGTCCAAGCCCTAACCCTAGTCATAGTCCAAGCCCTAACTCCAGTCATTGTCCAAGCCCTAACCATAGTCATTGTCCAAGCCCTAATCCTAGTCATAGTCCAAGCCCTAACTCCAGTCATTGTCCATTGTCCAAGCCCTAATCCTAGTCATTGTCCAAGCTCAAACCCTAGTCATTGTCCAAGCCCTAACCCTAGTCATTGTCCAAGCCCTAACCCTATCATTGTCCAAGCCCTAATCCTAGTCATTGTCCAAGCCCTAACCCTAGTCATAGTCCAAGCCCTAACTCCAGTCATTGTCCAAGCCCTAACCCTAGTCATTGTCCAAGCCCTAACCCTAGTCATTGTCCAAGCCCTAACCCTAGTCTTTGTCCAAGCCCTAACCCTATCATTGTCCAAGCCCTAATCCTAGTCATTGTCCAAGCCCTAACCCTATTCATTGTCCAAGCCCTAATCCTAGTCATTGTCCAAGCCCTAACCCTATTCATTGTCCAAGCCCTAACCATAGTCATTGTCCAAGCCCTAACCCTATCATTGTCCAAGCCCTAACCATAGTCATTGTCCAAGCCCTAACCCTAGTCATTGTCCAAGCCCTAACCCCAGTCATTGTCCAAGCCCTAACCCCAGTCATTGTCCAAGTCCTAACACTAGTCATTGTCCAAGCCCTAAACTAGTCATTGTCCAAGCCCTAACCCTAGTCATTGTCCAAGCCCTAACCCTAGTCATTGTCCAAGCTCTAACCCTAGTCATTGTCCAAGCCCTAACCCTAGTCATTGTCCAAGCCCTAACCCTAGTCATTGTCCAAGCCTTAACACTAGTCATTGTCCAAGCCCTAACCCTAGTCATTGTCCAAGCCCTAACACTAGTCATTGTCCAAGCCCATACCATAGTCATTGTCCAAGCCCTAACCCTAGTCATTGTCCAAGCCCTAACCCTAGTCATTGTCCAAGCCCTAACACTAGTCATTGTCCAAGCCCTAACCCTAGTCATTGTCCTAGTCCTAACCCTAGTCATTGTCCAAGCCCTAACCATAGTCATTGTCCAAGCCCTAACCCTAGTCATTGTCCAAGCCCTAACCCTAGTCATTGTCCAAGCCCTAACACTAGTCATTGTCCAAGCCCTAACCCCAGTCATTATCCAAGCCCTAACCCTAGTCATTGTCCAAGCCCTAACACTAGTCATTGTCCAAGCCCTAACCCTAGTCATTGTCCAAGCCCTAACCCTAGTCATTGTCCAAGGACTAACCCTAGTCATTGTCCAAGCCCTAACACTAGTCATTCTCCAAGTCCTAACCCAAGTCATTTTCCAAGCCCTAACACTAGTCATTGTCCAAGCCCTAACCCTAGTCATGGTCCAAGCCCTAACACTAGTCATTGTCCAAGCCCTAACCCCAGTCATTGTCCAAGCCCTAACACTAGTCATTGTCCAAGCCCTAACACTAGTCATTGTCCAAGCCCAAACCCTAGTCATTGTCCAAGCCCTAACCCTAGTCATTGTCCAAGCCCTAACCCTAGTCATTGTCCAAGCCCTAACCCTAGTCATTGTCCAAGACCTAACCCTAGTCATTGTCCAAGCCCTAACCCTAGTCATTGTCCAAGCCCTAACACTAGTCATTGTCTAGGCCCTAACACTAGTGATTGTCCAAGTCCTAACCCTAGTCATTGTCCAAGCCCTAACCCTAGTCATTGTCCAAGCCCTAACACTAGTCATTGTCTAGGCCCTAACACTAGTGATTGTCCAAGCCCTAACCCTAGTCATTGTCCAAGCCCTAACCCTAGTCATTGTCCAAGCCCTAACTCTAGTCATTGTCCAAGCCCTAACCCTAGTCATTGTCCAAGCCCTAACACTAGTCATTGTCCAAGCCCAAACCCTAGTCATTGTCCAAGCCCTAACCCTAGTCATTGTCCAAGCCCTAACCCTAGTCATTGTCCAAGCCCTAACCCTAGTCATTGTCCAAGCCCTAACACTAGTCATTGTCTAGGCCCTAACACTAGTGATTGTCCAAGCCCTAACCGTAGTCATTGTCCAAGCCCTAACCCTAGTCATTGTCCAAGCCCTAACCCTAGTCATTGTCCAAGCCCTAACCCTAGTCATTGTCCAAGCCCTAACACTAGTCATTGTCCAAGCCCTAACCCTAGTCATTGTCCAAGCCCTAACCCTAGTCATTGTCCAAGGACTAACCCTAGTCATTGTCCAAGCCCTAACACTAGTCATTCTCCAAGTCCTAACCCAAGTCATTTTCCAAGCCCTAACCCTAGTCATTGTCCAAGCCCTAACCCTAGTCATTGTCCAAGCCTTAACACTAGTCATTATCCATGCCCTACCCCTAGTCATTGTCCAAGCCCTAACACTAGTCATTGTCCAAGCCATAACCCTAGTCATGGTCCAAGCCCTAACCCTAGTCATTGTCCAAGCCCTAACCCTAGTCATTGTCCAAGCCCTAACACTAGTCATTGTCCTAGTCCTAACCCTAGTCATTGTCCAAGCCCTAACCCTAGTCATTGTCCAAGCCCTAACCCTAGTCATTGTCCAAGCCTTAACACTAGTCATTGTCCAAGCCCTAACCCTAGTCATTGTCCAAGCCCTAACACTAGTCATTGTCCAAGCCCATACCATAGTCATTGTCCAAGCCCTAACCCTAGTCATTGTCCAAGCCCTAACCCTAGTCATTGTCCAAGCCCTAACACTAGTCATTGTCCAAGCCCTAACCCTAGTCATTGTCCTAGTCCTAACCCTAGTCATTGTCCAAGCCCTAACCATAGTCATTGTCCAAGCCCTAACCCTAGTCATTGTCCAAGCCCTAACCCTAGTCATTGTCCAAGCCCTAACACTAGTCATTGTCCAAGCCCTAACCCCAGTCATTATCCAAGCCCTAACACTAGTCATTGTCCAAGCCCTAACACTAGTCATTGTCCAAGCCCTAACCCTAGTCATGGTCCAAGCCCTAACACTAGTCATTGTCCAAGCCCTAACCCCAGTCATTGTCCAAGCCCTAACACTAGTCATTGTCCAAGCCCTAACACTAGTCATTGTCCAAGCCCAAACCCTAGTCATTGTCCAAGCCCTAACCCTAGTCATTGTCCAAGCCCTAACCCTAGTCATTGTCCAAGCCCTAACCCTAGTCATTGTCCAAGACCTAACCCTAGTCATTGTCCAAGCCCTAACCCTAGTCATTGTCCAAGCCCTAACACTAGTCATTGTCTAGGCCCTAACACTAGTGATTGTCCAAGTCCTAACCCTAGTCATTGTCCAAGCCCTAACCCTAGTCATTGTCCAAGCCCTAACACTAGTCATTGTCTAGGCCCTAACACTAGTGATTGTCCAAGCCCTAACCCTAGTCATTGTCCAAGCCCTAACCCTAGTCATTGTCCAAGCCCTAACTCTAGTCATTGTCCAAGCCCTAACCCTAGTCATTGTCCAAGCCCTAACACTAGTCATTGTCCAAGCCCAAACCCTAGTCATTGTCCAAGCCCTAACCCTAGTCATTGTCCAAGCCCTAACCCTAGTCATTGTCCAAGCCCTAACCCTAGTCATTGTCCAAGCCCTAACACTAGTCATTGTCTAGGCCCTAACACTAGTGATTGTCCAAGCCCTAACCGTAGTCATTGTCCAAGCCCTAACCCTAGTCATTGTCCAAGCCCTAACCCTAGTCATTGTCCAAGCCCTAACCCTAGTCATTGTCCAAGCCCTAACACTAGTCATTGTCCAAGCCCTAACCCTAGTCATTGTCCAAGCCCTAACCCTAGTCATTGTCCAAGGACTAACCCTAGTCATTGTCCAAGCCCTAACACTAGTCATTCTCCAAGTCCTAACCCAAGTCATTTTCCAAGCCCTAACCCTAGTCATTGTCCAAGCCCTAACCCTAGTCATTGTCCAAGCCTTAACACTAGTCATTATCCATGCCCTACCCCTAGTCATTGTCCAAGCCCTAACACTAGTCATTGTCCAAGCCATAACCCTAGTCATGGTCCAAGCCCTAACCCTAGTCATTGTCCAAGCCCTAACCCTAGTCATTGTCCAAGCCCTAACACTAGTCATTGTCCTAGTCCTAACCCTAGTCATTGTCCAAGCCCTAACCCTAGTCATTGTCCAAGCCCTAACGCTAGTCATTGTCCAAGCCCTAACCCTAGTCATTGTCCAAGCCTTAACACTAGTCATTGTCCAAGCCCTAACCCTAGTCATTGTCCAAGCCCAAACCCTAGTCATAGTCCAAGCCCTAACTCTAGTCATTGTCCAATCCCTAACCCTAGTCATTATCCAAGCCCTAACCCTAGTCAGTGTCCAAGCCCAAACCCTAGTCATTGTCCAAGCCCTAACCCTAGTCATTGTCCAAGCCCTAACCCTAGTCATTGTCCAAACCCTAACCCTAGTCATTGTCCAAGCCCAAACCCTAGTCATTGTCCAAGCCCTAACCCTAGTCATTGTCCTAGTCCTAACCGTAGTCATTGTCCAAGCCCTAACCCTAGTCATTGTCCAAGCCCTAACACTAGTCATTGTCTAGGCCCTAACACTAGTGATTGTCCAAGCCCTAACCCTAGTCATTGTCCAAGCCCTAACCCTAGTCATTATCCAAGCCCTAACACTAGTCATTGTCCAAGCCCTAACACTAGTCATTGTCCAAGTCCAAACCCTAGTCATTGTCCAAGCCCTAACCCTAGTCATTGTCCAAGCCCTAACCCTAGTCATTGTCCAAGCCCTAACCCTAGTCGTTGTTCAAGCCCTAACACTAGTCATTCTCCAAGACCTAACCCAAGTCATTGTCCAAGCCCTAACACTAGTCATTGTCCAAGCCCTAACCCTAGTCATTTTCCAAGCCCTAACCCTAGTCATTGTCCAAGCCCTAACCCTAGTCATTGTCCAAGCCATAACCCTAGTCATTGTCTAAGCCCTAACCCTAATCATTGTCCAAGCCCTAACCCTAGTCATAATCCAAGCCCTAACCCTAGTCATTGTCTAAGCCCTAACCCTAATCATTGTCAAAGCCCTAACCCTAGTCATTGTCCAAGGACTAACCGTAGTCATTGTCCAAGCCCTAACACTAGTCATTGTCCAAGCCCTAACCCTAGTCATTGTCCAAGCCCTAACACTAGTCATTGTCCAAGCCCTAACCCTAGTCATTTTCCAAGCCTTAACCCTAGTCATTGTCCAAGCCCTAACCCTAGTCATTGTCCAAGCCTTAACACTAGTCATTATCCATGCCCTACCCCTAGTCATTGTCCATGCCCTACCCCTAGTCATTGTCCAAGCCCTAACCCTAGTCATTGTCCAAGACCTAACCCTAGTCATTGTCCAAGACCTAAACCTAGTCATTGTCTAAGCCCTAACCCTAATCATTGTCCAAGCCCTAACCCTAGTCATAATCCAAGCCCTAACCCTAGTCATTGTCTAAGCCCTAACCCTAATCATTGTCAAAGCCCTAACCCTAGTCATTGTCCAAGGACTAACCGTAGTCATTGTCCAAGCCCTAACACTAGTCATTGTCCAAGCCCTAACCCTAGTCATTGTCCAAGCCCTAACCCTAGTCATTGTCCAAGCCCTAACCCTAGTCATTGTCCAAGCCCTAACACTAGTCATTGTCCAAGCCCAAACCCTAGTCATTGTCCAAGCCCTAACCCTAGTCATTGTCCAAGCCCTAACCCTAGTCATTGTCCAAGCCCTAACCCTAGTCATTGTCCAAGCCCTAACACTAGTCATTGTCTAGGCCCTAACACTAGTGATTGTCCAAGCCCTAACCGTAGTCATTGTCCAAGCCCTAACCCTAGTCATTGTCCAAGCCCTAACCCTAGTCATTGTCCAAGCCCTAACACTAGTCATTGTCCAAGCCCTAACACTAGTCATTGTCCAAGCCCTAACCCTAGTCATTGTCCAAGCCCTAACCCTAGTCATTGTCCAAGGACTAACCCTAGTCATTGTCCAAGCCCTAACACTAGTCATTCTCCAAGTCCTAACCCAAGTCATTTTCCAAGCCCTAACCCTAGTCATTGTCCAAGCCCTAACCCTAGTCATTGTCCAAGCCTTAACACTAGTCATTATCCATGCCCTACCCCTAGTCATTGTCCAAGCCCTAACACTAGTCATTGTCCAAGCCATAACCCTAGTCATGGTCCAAGCCCTAACCCTAGTCATTGTCCAAGCCCTAACCCTAGTCATTGTCCAAGCCCTAACACTAGTCATTGTCCTAGTCCTAACCCTAGTCATTGTCCAAGCTCTAACCCTAGTCATTGTCCAAGCCCTAACCCTAGTCATTGTCCAAGCCCTAACCCTAGTCATTGTCCAAGCCTTAACACTAGTCATTGTCCAAGCCCTAACCCTAGTCATTGTCCAAGCCCAAACACTAGTCATAGTCCAAGCCCTAACTCTAGTCATTGTCCAATCCCTAACCCTAGTCATTATCCAAGCCCTAACCCTAGTCATTGTCCAAGCCCAAACCCTAGTCATTGTCCAAGCCCTAACCCTAGTCATTGTCCAAGCCCTAACCCTAGTCATTGTCCAAACCCTAACCCTAGTCATTGTCCAAGCCCAAACCCTAGTCATTGTCCAAGCCCTAACCCTAGTCATTGTCCTAGTCCTAACCGTAGTCATTGTCCAAGCCCTAACCCTAGTCATTGTCCAAGCCCTAACACTAATCATTGTCTAGGCCCTAACACTAGTGATTGTCCAAGCCCTAACCCTAGTCATTGTCCAAGCCCTAACCCTAGTCATTATCCAAGCCCTAACACTAGTCATTGTCCAAGCCCTAACACTAGTCATTGTCCAAGTCCAAACCCTAGTCATTGTCCAAGCCCTAACCCTAGTCATTGTCCAAGCCCTAACCCTAGTCATTGTCCAAGCCCTAACCCTAGTCATTGTCCAAGCCCTAACACTAGTCATTCTCCAAGACCTAACCCAAGTCATTGTCCAAGCCCTAACACTAGTCATTGTCCAAGCCCTAACCCTAGTCATTTTCCAAGCCCTAACCCTAGTCATTGTCCAAGCCCTAACCCTAGTCATTGTCCAAGCCATAACCCTAGTCATTGTCTAAGCCCTAACCCTAATCATTGTCCAAGCCCTAAGCCTAGTCATAATCCAAGCCCTAACCCTAGTCATTGTCTAAGCCCTAACCCTAATCATTGTCAAAGCCCTAACCCTATTAATTGTCCAAGGACTAACCGTAGTCATTGTCCAGGCCCTAACACTAGTCATTGTCCAAGCCCTAACCCTAGTCATTGTCCAAGCCCTAACACTAGTCATTGTCCAAGCCCTAACCCTAGTCATTTTCCAAGCCTTAACCCTAGTCATTGTCCAAGCCCTAACCCTAGTCATTGTCCAAGCCTTAACACTAGTCATTATCCATGCCCTACCCCTAGTCATTGTCCATGCCCTACCCCTAGTCATTGTCCAAGCCCTAACCCTAGTCATTGTCCAAGACCTAACCCTAGTCATTGTCCAAGACCTAAACCTAGTCATTGTCTAAGACCTAACCCTAATCATTGTCCAAGCCCTAACCCTAGTCATAATCCAAGCCCTAACCCTAGTCATTGTCCAAGCCCTAACCCTAGTCATTGTCCAAGCCCTAACCATAGTCATTGTCTAAGCCCTAACCCTAGTCATTGTCCAAGCCCTAACCCTGGTCATTGTACAAGACCTAACCCTAGTCATTGTCCAAGCCCTAACCATAGTCATTGTCTAAGCCCTAACCCTAGTCATTGTCCAAGCCCTAACCCTAGTCATTGTCCAAGACCTAAACCTAGTCATTGTCCAAGCCCTAACCATAGTCATTGTCTAAGCCCTAACCCTAGTCATTGTCCAAGCCCTAACCCTAGTCATTGTCCAAGACCTAAACCTAGTCATTGTCAAAGCCCTAACCCTAGTCATAATCCAAGCCCTTACTCTAGTCATTGCATTCTGACATATATACATATATATATATAATATACATATTAACACACTGACCACACCTCTTCACCCAAGTCTTATACGCTGACATACACAGAGCAATGTGCCCCTCCCTCCCCATACGGACCTCCACCTCAAGCAAAGTGTGCCAGGGGGACGTGTGTAAAGTATTTCTGGCATGTGCTCACCTGTCGTATGTGGACATCTTCAAGAAATACCTCAGCAGTCTAGTCATACCAACTAAGATGTATTATCACCTCCTCAATGTCTGTCTGTGTGTGTGTGAACATATTAACTGTTAAAGGTCAAAGTCCTAATTAGGTGGCATGCACATAACTTGACGGAGCATTTCCCAAGTGGAAGGGATAAGGTGCAAGGTCAACGAGAATGATCTGTCTTTTTATGATTTTTCAAGTTAATCTCTAGCAACCATCAGAGATGTCCCTAGCAACCATAAGCTATGGGATAGCAGTAGTGTTGTTATTAAATTTAGTCATGAAGAAGGTGCCCCTGTTGCAGGTAGCAAATGAGGGTAGTGCAAAATCATGGATTCTGTGCATTGTGCAGCACAAAGCTATGCTGCCAGTTTGCCCAGACCCTCTCCATGTGTGCATATTAAGAGGAAGGCTGGAGTGCCTAGAGCAACACATCAACCAACAAGTCTACTACTTTAGCCACCCTTTACCAGTATTAGATCAACTCCATCACAGACTTGCTTCTTCACTAGCATTGCAGGAGAGCTGTCCGTAACCCATGTAGCGTTAGGTTTCACCTTGTGGCCTGTCCAAGTGTCAGTGATAAACATTTTAAACAGGAACAACAATGAAGTAACAACTCTAAGATTAAATGGCTCCAGATTTCTCCGAGGTAGGTACAGGCCTCTACTCATCAGGCTCGCCCTCAGAGAGTCAAATATACTGCTCGTTGATAGAGAAATCCTTCGTTTCCTTGGGTAGATATCCATCACTTTGAAGTGAGTCAAAACTAGGGACGGTCAGTGGATTCGTAAAATTGGTGCGATCCCGACGACGCGGATTACTGGCCAGACTATTTGCACGCGCGAAGGAGGCGGAGGAGAGACTTGGAATGTAAATGTGTTGTGCTTTTTGTTGTTGTTGTTTTATTTTCTAATATATAATTTAGTAGCCTTTGCCAAGTCCATTCACAGCTGATGGAGGCAGAACTTCGGACCCTTGTCGTTGCAGGTAATCTTTATTTCGGTCGCATTAAATAATTTCTGTTCTAGCCCACATCATGAATAATCACCCCTTGTTTGCTGGGGGACATCTGGTATTCTCCATGTTTCTGCTAGATGTTCTAGCCCTCATCATGAATAATGACCCCTTGTTTACTGGGGGACATCTGGCACTCTCCATGTTTCTGCTAGATGTTATATCCCTCATCATGAATAATGGCGAAACAAGCCATAATTATAAATGAAGATATAAAAGATTGTGTTTAAGTTAACAAACAAGTATCAAGATATTAAAAATTTCCCTCAAGAAAAGTTACACCTATAATTATAAATGAAGATATTATAATAAAATATTGTGCTGAAAGAAAATTACAGTATAATGTAAGATATTAAAGATTGTCCTGAAGGAGAGATAGAGCCATTATTATAAATTAAAATATAAAACAGTGAACTACAAGATATAATTACAATTGTAGATATAAAAGATTTTCATGAAGGAAAGTTACCGATAATTATAGTTATAATTGAAGTTGAAGTAAAGTTACTATAATTGAAGATATAAATTAAAGGAATTTAAAACTATAATTATAATTTAGGATCTAAAAGATTGTCCGGAAGGAAAGTTACAGCTATAATTATAATGTAAGATATTAAAGATTGTCTTGAAGGCCATTATTATAAATGATTGTCCTGAAGGAGAGATAGAGCCATAATTGTCCTGAAGGAGAGATAGAGCCATAATTATAAATGATTGTCCGGAAGAAGAGATAGAGCCATAATTATAAATGATTGTGCTGAAGGATTGATAGAGCCATAATTATAAATGATTGTCCGGAAGGAGAGATAGAGCCATAATTATAAATGATTGTGCTGAAGGAGAGATAGAGCCATAATTATAAATGATTGTCCGGAAGGAGAGATAGAGCCATAATTATAAATGATTGCCTGAAGGATTGATAGAGCCATAATTATAAATGATTGTCCGGAAGGAGAGATAGAGCCATAATTATAAATGATTGTCCTGAAGGATTGATAGAGCCATAATTATAAATGATTGTCCGGAAGGAGAGATAGAGCCATAATTATAAATGATTGTCCTGAAGGATTGATAGAGCCATAATTATAAATGATTGTCCTGAAGGATTGATAGAGCCATAATTATAAATGATTGTCCTGAAGGAGAGATAGAGCCATAATTATAAATGATTGCCCTGAAGGGGAGATAGGGCCATAATTATAAATGATTGTCCTGAAGGAGAGATAGAGCCATTATTATCCAGAAGGAGAGATAGGGCCATAATTATAAATGATTATCCTGAAGGAGAGATAGAGCCATAATTGTCCAGAAGGAGAGATAGGGCCATATTTATAAATGATTATCCTGAAGGAGAGATAGAGCCATACTTATAAATGATATCCTGAAAGAGAGATAGAGCCATACTTATAAATGATTATCCTGAAGGAGAGATAGAGCCATAATTATAAATGATTGCCCTGAAGGAGAGATGGAGCCATTATTATCCTGAAGGAGAGATAGAGCCATATTTATATATGAACATATTAAACATTGTGCTGAAGTAAAGTACAAGATATAATTACAATTGAGATTTTCACAAAGGAAAGAGATTCAGATATAGTTGTAATTGAAGATTATCTTGAACGAAAGTTACTATAATTGAAGATATAAATGAAGGGAATTTAAAGCCATAAGATGTAAAATATTCTCCTGAAGAAAAGATGCTACTATATATAATTTAATATGTAAAAGATTGTCCTGAAGGAAAGATACAGCTATAATTATAATTGAAGATAGAAAATGAGGGAATGTCAGCTATAACTGTAGTTGAAGATATAAAAGATTCTCATGAAGGAAATTTAAAGTATAAATCAAAATATATATAAAGATTTTGCTGAAAGGAAGTTACAGCTATAATTATAATAAAGATTGACCCGAAGAAATATAAGACATAAAATTATAAATGAAGACATAAAAGATTGTGCCGAAGGAAATTAGAGCTATAATTATAAATGAAGATTACCCTGAAGGAAAGTTACAGCTATAAATATTTATGAAGTTATGAAAGATTGTCCCCAAGTTGAGGGAAGTTAGAGCTATAATTAGAATTGAAGATATAAAAGGAAAGAAAGTTACTGCTATATATAATTATTAAATAAAGATACACGAGATTGTCCTGATGGAAAGTTACTCCGGATTATAATTGAGGATATAAAAGGTAATAAAAGTTAAACCCTAGAAGATATAAAAGGTAATCAAAGTTAAAGCTCTAACTAATAATTGAAGATATAAAATTAATCAAAGTTACAGCTCTAACTAATAATTGAAGATTATAGAGGTTAATAAAAGTTAAAGCTCTAACTAATAATTGAAGATATTAAAGTTAATCCTCTAACTAAATATAAAAGTTAATCAAAATTAAAGCTCTAACTAATAATTTAAGATATAAAAGTTAAAGCTCTAATTAATAATTGAAGATATAAAATTTATTAAAAGTTAAAGCTGTAACTAATAATTGAAGATAAGCTCTAAGTAACAGTTATGTAAGTTTCTGCATTCTAAGAACCAGAACTGTCAGCGCTGAACTCCCATAGGAACAAGAACAATCATGAGTGCAGGGATGGTCTTCAAGCTTCTCCCACAATGTGTTATGTTCTAGCTGCATGCCTGCCTGAATGACTGACAATATTATAAGCATTGTGAGGAACTTCCACCAGGCCTTCTCCCTGGCAAGGGAAGTCATTGACTTGTTGTTTGGCATTGTCTGACTGAAGGATTGAAGCTGTTGCTATTTTCATTGTTGGGAGATCTTATCCCAGAGTAGACACAGAGAGTCTTCAAAGTGAGTTACTAGGAGGTATATATATACCTCTGAACTATGTGTGAGGAGAATACTTTTACAGAGAGGCTGGATGGCAAGTCTTGCATTGTTGTTCATTTTCTGCAACAAAAGATAGATTTTACCTTTTGGTGGTCCACTGAGTAGTGAGAGTGGTTGGCTGATGAATGGCGGCTTTCTTTATGTGGTATAAGTCTACCAATCCAGCTCATCTCCTTCTTGAGTAGAAAACTATTTTTCCAGAATAGATTTTTTGTATATAAGTTATTTGCCAGTCCTAAGTGACTGATGCTACGTACAGAGGCATCTATGCTAACAAGGAATTGCTCTGAATCAATTCCCTCTTGAAAAAGTAGTTGCATAAAAGATGTTTATTTGATATATATATAATATATATTTGATATATATAATTGATATTTATATGTTTATTAGATTATATGTATATATATATATATAATTATGATGTATATATATGATGATATATTAGATGTTTATTTGATATATATATATATGTTTATTTGATATAGATATGTTTTAATAATTGATATAATTATATATATATACATATGTTTGGTGAAATACATAATTTTATTTTATATATATATATGTTTATTTGATATATAAATTGATATATATGTTCCATCCAATCTATGAATCTGTCCAATCTATAGATTGTGCTGCACAATCTATGAATGCCCTGCCAATCAATACACTTCAAAACATGGTAGCATATTAACACCCTTTGCATCAGATTCATAGATTGGATGGAACATATCGACCAGTACTTATTATCGACTAGTTACTGAGCGAGTGTGCAAGCCAAATATCCAAACCTACCCACACAATATGGGATAGTTGACGGAATTTACAAAGCCTGCGCTACTCCCACGAAAAGAGAAGAAGGGAGAAGAGCTGTTTGTGAGGCTACATTTGGGGACTATAGCAGTTGTGCGAGTGTTCGTGGGTATTACAAACTGTGCATTATATCTTTTTTGACAGAGCAATATTCTTCAAATATCTTTGTTTGCTCTAGCTACACTTCCCATGTCATTTAGTTCTTTATCTGCCAAGTCCATGTGTACTCAGTATCACATCATTACACTCTCAATTGCAATCTCTGTTTCTCTGTTTGCAAAGGGAGTTATGATATAATTATGCAAAACAGGCATGCAAAACAGGCATCTATTATTTACATCAAAATTAATAGCTGTGAATTTTTTCTCACTTGACAAAGTAGTTCCTCGAGATTGATTTCTTTACTGCAAATGTTGTTGCAAGCATATAGTTATAAAGTGATGCTACACAGGCATTTATGCTTACCTGGAATGCTCTGAATGTTACCTCACTCTTGAAGAAAAAGAAGTTGCAATTCTGTAGATTTCTTTGCTATAATATTATGTTTTGTTGCAGTCTTAGTGATGTTACTCAGAGACTATGTTTAATCAGAACTGCTATAAAGTATTTCTCCACTGAGGAAGTAGTTGCTGCATTATAGATATCTTGGTTGTATATTGTGTTGCAGATACACATTCATACAATGATGCTACTCAAGCATCCATACTTACCTGGAATTCCTGCACATTCTTTCTTACTGGAGAATTATTTTTTTGAGGATCGGTTTCTTTTCTGTTGCAGGCATAGAGTAATATGTTGTGCATCTATGCTTATATAGAATTTCCATGGATTCTTTATCTCTTAGGAAAATACTTGCTCCAGGATAGATTTCTTTGCAGTAATTTTGCATCAGGCATAGTACAATCGTGTGAGATTACTCAGGCCTCTATACTTGCATAGTGCAAAAGTGTGAGATTACTCAGGCCTCTATACTTGCATAGTGCAACAGTGTGAGATTACTCAGGCCTCTATACTTGCATAGTGCAACAGTGTGAGATTACTCAGGCCTCTATACTTGCATAGTGCAACAGTGTGAGATTACTCAGGCCTCTATACTTGCATAGTGCAACAGTGTGAGATTACTCAGGCCTCTATACTTGCATAGTGCAACAGTGTGAGATTACTCAGGCCTCTATACTTGCATAGTGCAATAGTGTGAGATTACTCAGCGCTCTATACTTGCATAGTGCAACAGTGTGAGATTACTCAGGTCTCTATACTTGCATAGTGCAACAGTGTGAGATTACTCAGGCCTCTATACTTGCATAGTGCAACAGTGTGAGATTACTCAAGCTTGCATAGTGCAACAGTGTGAGATTACTCAGGCCTCTATACTTGCTTAGTGCAACAGTGTGAGATTACTCAGGCCTCTATACTTGCATAGTGCAACAGTGTGAGATTACTCGGGCCTCTATACTTGCATAGTGCAACAGTGTGAGATTACTCAGGCCTCTATACTTGCATAGTGCAACAGTGTCAGATTACTCAGGCCTCTATACTTGCATAGTGCAACAGTGTGAGATTACTCAGGCCTCTATACTTGCATAGTGCAACAGTGTGAGATTACTCAGGCATCTATACTTGCATAGTGCAACAGTGTGAGATTACTCAGGCCTCTATACTTGCATAGTGCAAGAGTGTGAGATTACTCAGGTCTCTATACTTGCATAGTGCAACAGTGTGAGATTACTCAGGCCTCTATACTTGCATAGTGCAACAGTGTGAGATTACTCAGGCCTCTATACTTGCATAGTGCAACAGTGTGAGATTACTCAGGTCTCTATACTTGCATAGTGCAACAGTGTGAGATTACTCAGGCCTCTATACTTGCATAGTGCAACAGTGTCAGATTACTCAGGTCTCTATACTTGCATAGTGCAACAGTGTGAGATTACTCAGGCCTCTATACTTGCATAGTGCAACAGTGTGAGATTACTCAGGCCTCTATACTTGCATAGTACAACAGTGTGAGATTACTCAGGCCTCTATACTTGCATAGTGCAACAGTGTGAGATTACTCAGGCCTCTATACTTGCAGAGTGCAACAGTGTGAGATTACTCAGGCCTGTATACTTGCATAGTGCAACAGTGTGAGATTACTCAGGCCTCTATACTTGCATAGTGCAACAGTGTGAGATTACTCAGGCCTCTATACTTGCATAGTGCAACAGTGTGAGATTACTCAAGCTTGCATAGTGCAACAGTGTGAGATTACTCAGGCCTCTATACTTGCTTAGTGCAACAGTGTGAGATTACTCGGGCCTCTATACTTGCATAGTGCAACAGTGTGAGATTACTCAGGCCTCTATACTTGCATAGTGCAACAGTGTCAGATTACTCAGGTCTCTATACTTGCATAGTGCAACAGTGTGAGATTACTCAGGCCTCTATACTTGCATAGTGCAACAGTGTGAGATTACTCAGGTCTCTATACTTGCATAGTGCAACAGTGTGAGATTACTCAGGCCTCTATACTTGCATAGTGCAACAGTGTGAGATTACTCAGGCCTCTATACTTGCATAGTGCAACAGTGTGAGATTACTCAGGTCTCTATACTTGCATAGTGCAACAGTGTGAGATTACTCAGGCCTCTATACTTGCATAGTGCAACAGTGTCAGATTACTCAGGTCTCTATACTTGCATAGTGCAACAGTGTGAGATTACTCAGGCCTCTATACTTGCATAGTGCAACAGTGTGAGATTACTCAGGTCTCTATACTTGTATAGTGCAACAGTTGAGATTACTCAGGCCTCTATACTTGCATAGTGCAACAGTGTGAGATTACTCAGGCCTCTATACTTGCATAGTGCAACAGTGTGAGATTACTCAGGTCTCTATACTTGCATAGTGCAACAGTGTGAGATTACTCAGGCCTCTATACTTGCATAGTGCAACAGTGTGAGATTACTCAGGCCTCTATACTTGCATAGTGCAACAGTGTGAGATTACTCAGGCCTCTATACTTGCAAAGTGCAACAGTGTGAGATTACTCAGGCCTCTATATTTGCATAGTGCAACAGTGTGAGATTACTCAGGCCTCTATACTTGCATAGTGCAACAGTGTGAGATTACTCAGGCCTCTATACTTGCATAGTGCAACAGTGTGAGATTACTCAGGCCTCTATACTTGCATAGTGTTAGATTACTCAGGCCTCTATACTTGCATAGTGTTAGATTACTCAGGCCTCTATTCTTGCATAGTGCAACAGTGTGAGATTACTCAGGCCTCTATACTTGCATAGTGCAACAGTGTGAGATTACTCAGGCCTCTATACTTGCATAGTGCAACAGTGTGAGATTACTCAGGCCTCTATACTTGCATAGTACAACAGTGTCAGATTACTCGGGCCTCTATACTTGCATAGTGCAACAGTGTGAGATTACTCAGGCCTCTATACTTGCTAAGAAGAATTACTACAAATTGTTTTGCTCTTAAAAAGTAGTGGTTGGGTAATAATTTCTTTCCTGTAAGATTTCTTACAGGGATACAGTGATATCATGTGTCACATTGGCATCTATACTCACCTGGAATTGCTCTAAATATTTTGGCTCTTAAAAAGGAGGTGGCCACAATACAGATTCTTTTCTCCATAATCTTGTGTAAAAATGGACTAGCGTAATTCCCCCAGAATCCCTGTGCACTTACATCTAGCCAGGCTCCATCCTGCATAAAAAATACCTATGACATGATGCACTAAAGACTGCCAGGAATTGCTCTGAATGTCTTCATTCTTGAACAACAAGTAGTTGTATAAAGTGATTTCGTTGAATTCATGATGATGCAAGGGGTGGAATTTGTCTAGACTCATTAAGCAGGTGAGACAAAGGTCGATGGTCAGACTAGGTAATAAATGGTCTACCATATTATTATAGTATGAGTTTTGCTAAACCTTCCTTTTTTAAGCTGTTAAGCTGTAAGTAAATGTTCTCAGCTGCACTCAGAGTTCTAGATGTGTAACAATTGGTCTTTCTTAGCCATCGTCCATTACATGTGATAGGACTGCACCCTAACCATATTGAGAGCCTGGGACTAAAGAACCACCTGCAAGTGCTAAGCATGACGGTGAAGACTGAGGTGCAGAAGGCACCAATGATTTGGCACCATGAGATGCAAAAGGCCCTCACAAGGTGGAAGAGGAGAATGGAAAGAAGACTGATAGGATCAGAATCCAATTGAGCCTCTAATTCAAGGCGGCCAACAAAAACCACTTTAGCTAATACATCGTTCCAGGCACGACTGATGACAGGTGTGTAGTGGTCCCCTTCGGACCCTTGTGGGAGCATTACTCTTGCCATGGCTGAGCTGTTGGCTGGAGATTTGGAAGGACTTTGCAAGGACTATAGGACCATCAGACATGATGTGATTGTTGAGGTGGACCTCCAGGCCACACTAGACATTGCAAGGACTATAGGACCATCAGACATGATGGAATTGTTGAGGTGGGCCTCCAGGCCACACTAGACATCAGCTTTGAGGAGGGTAGCTATATTCAAATCCCCAAAAGGTGTGTGAAGGAAAGTTTCAAACAGGAACTGTGTTGTACATAAAAACTGCCACTGCCCCTATGAATAAGAGGAGAGGTGCTAGTGACTTGGTTGTAATCAGTTACAACAGGGGCATTCATCAGTACTATCACAACAACACCATGATGCCTATGAATAAGAAGAGAGGTGCTAGTAACTTGGTTGTGATCAGTTTTACAACAGGGGCATTCATCAGTACTATCACAACAACACCATGATGCCTATGAATAAGAGGAGATGTGCTAGGGACTTGGTTATGATCAGTTACAACAGAGGCATTCATCAGTACTATCACAACAACACCATGATGCCTATGAATAAGAGGAGAGTTGCTAGGGACTTGGTTGTGATCAGTTACAACAGGGGCATTCATCAGTACTATCACAACAACACCATGATGCCTATGAATAAGAGGACAGGTGCTAGGGACTTGGTTGTGATCAGGTGAGGATGCACAGGATGGCACCAAGGACATCAGCACTCTCATGCTGGTTAACCTGAGAAGCATGACTAATGCATGCTATGAAGTGTTGAACTTGAATGTGATGGTTGCCAGTCATGTCATGGCAGTCATCTTGGCTGCAGTTGAACCGAATGGGAAAGCAGCAAGAGTGGATGACATTGACTTAGATGCTCTCACCGAGGAAGAAATCAAGTACATCAACAGCTTCCACAAGCAAGCTGATCTTAGGATGCTGGTCTGCACTGCTGGTCCCTTATACCATCCTTGTCAATCTCACATGCCCGACTATTCAACTTTAGCTGAGCATTTAGCCTCGTTTAATTGAGTTCCTGCTAATTCTAGCTTGCACAAGACAAAATCAAGATTCTCCATATGCTCTTCTGATGTGCTCCCAGTCACTAACTATATACATGGAAACACCCTTGATGACCCCTGTAACAGGTTTTCCATGTACCTTTAAAAAATAGATGGAGCAGCTGATACTTCAAAGGGTAACCTGTTGTACTGAAATAGCCCCTAATGCATATTCACGGAGACATATACGGTTTAGAGTCGTTCTCTAACTCCAACAGTAGGTAAGCCTGTAGCATGACAAGTTTAGTGAACCACCTTCAATCATTCAAAATGGCAAACAACTCCTACACTCTGGGTAAAGGATAAGTGTCTACCTGAGAAACAGAGTTATTGGTAATCTTATAGTCTCCACAGATTCTAACAGTACCATTGCTTTTCATTACAGGGACTCTATGTGCAGCCCAGCCACTTTAATGGACCGGTAAAATTATGCCTGTGATTTCCGGTCTCTCATGCTCTGTTTCAACTTTCTCCCTAATAGAGAGTAAGCTACTGACCTAGCTCTGAAAGGTTAGGCTTAATTTCTGGGTCTACATGTGCCTTCACCTTGGTTCCTTTCAGAGTACTAATCTCATTATTGAACAAGCTTGCATGTTTGTCTAGCAATGCCTGTAAGTGATTGCTGCCCACCAGACTGTTGATTAGTCCAAAGTTTAATTTGAGTCCTGTAATCCAATCTCTACTCAGCAGGTTTGGTTCTTCCTCCTCTACCATGTGTTATTTAACACCACCTTTTTCTCAGCCAACTCCACAGTGACAAATGCTGATCCAAATAAGGTCACTTTTACCGAGGGTCCGCAACTTGGCATAAGTGCCTTGGATGTTTGAATATGAGTCCTCTTCCATATCCTCTCATACGTTTCCTTAATTATGAGAGTGAGGGCAGCGTCAGTATCACATTCCATTTCTACTGGCGTTTGGTTAAAATATAAACGTCTACCATGAATGCCTTGTGTTGGCTACTCCATTGTAAATAAAGAATAAGACTGCTCACTGTCTTCGGAGTGACCTTGTATTTTGACTTCATATACATCTTCTCCAAATCATGATGCACTTTCCTTTGCTTGCCTTGTGCCCCGCCTGTGCTGGCTAGTGTCCCGTCTGTGCTGGCTAGTGTCCCGTCTGTGCTGGCTTGTGTCTCGTCTGTGCTGGCTAGTGTCCCGTCTGTGCTGGCTTGTGTCCATGCGGCAATGGCTGAACGGTGAGTCCCAGAGTGTGCGCTATTTAGTAAGCTAGCTAGTACTTGATCTGTACTAGTGTTTATTGGTAAACCTGCTGTTTGGTGTCCTCTTGCTGTTGGCTGTCCATTATTAGCACGTTTGCCGTTTGGTGTCCATTATTAGCACACTTGCGTGGTTAGGTGACATTATTAATGGCCTCGGAATTGTAATTATTGTTGAACTTTATTTCATTACAGGGAATTTCAGACAATTTGAGTTTGCTGTCAAACTAACATTTTTTAACATTTCGGCCTTCTCTCAGAAGTGCTTGGAAAATGTGGTCATTTGATGCTGTACAGTTTGAACCGTGATAACCTTGAAGTTCACTACGGACCAGAAGTTGAAAATTGTAAACTGGTGGTTCATGGACATGTGCTATACAGCACTGACATGCTCACGAGTACAATGTGTAGTGGGTGCAGTGGGAGCAAGCTCCATGTCAACACGGTCACATATTGGGTCGTGAGATCCAATAGTTGACCGTGTTGCCATGGAGCGGGCTCATACTGCAAACACCACACATTGTCATCATGGGCATGTCTTGTTGTGTAGGCCTTGCCGTCCTACAAAAATTGACAATTTTCAACTTTTGGGTGCTAGTGAACTTCATGTTCTCACACTTTGTTCAGACTGAGCAGAATCAAATCTCCACATCTTCCTAGTGCTTCCTGAAATTTAAAATGCAGACGTTAAAAATGTCAGTTTCACAGTGAACTCAAATTGTGACATTTCTCTCTTTTATCTATTATCATTAAAAATTATATTTTATTATATTATTTATTAAAAATATATTTTATTATATTATTTATTAAAAATATATTTTATCTTTTATTACCATTATTATTTTTATTACCATTAATATTATGTTTTTATATTATTTTTAAATTAATTATGTTTTTATATTAATTATTATTTATTTATTATTTATATTAATTAAAATATTATTTTATTATTATTGCTTTATTTTTGTTATGTTATTATTTAAATATTATATATTTTAAAATATTATATTTTACGTAAAAAAACACATTATTATTTTATAATTAAATGTTATTCTATATATTGGTTGTCCAGTTCATGAAAAGCTAATTTAATGATCTCTCCTGTGGCATTTCTCTTTGAATTGAAACTGAAAGGTTCAATTTTTACAGCCTAGAAAAAGGTGTGGTCATATGACTCGCAGTTCTTGGCAGTTCAGAAAGATGAACATTTCTAAGGGAAAGATGGTCTGAAATTTAGCTTGTCATGAGCTGGACACCACACATCATCTTTCCTTAATTAAAATATAATTATATTATTTAGCATAACAGCCTCTCTTTAATACACTTTCTTTTAGATGAACATTATTAGCATTTGCTGTTGGGAAAAAATGGTATCATAAAAAAAAAAGTGATGTGCACATGACAACATGAGTAGCAGAGTGATGAAGACAAGGGGAAGAGAGGTTAGTGATGGTGGAATATGCAGCACAGTTATAAGTGTTAGGAGTGAGATTCAGTTTACAGATGAGAAATACTCCTCAGGTGGAGATGCATCAATTATAGAGATATACGAGGACACTTCAGTTGAGCTCTTAGAGCAGCACCAGCTTCAGCACTAATATTATTATTAAGTAGGTATAGTCTCTGTAGCTTATGGCATGACTTTAGTGCAGTAGCTAGAGCAGCTGTACCAACATCACTAATATTATTATTACCTAGGAATAGTGTGTGTAGCTCATGGCATGACTTTAGTGCAGCAGCTAGAGCAGCCATACCAACATCACTAATATTATTATTATGTAGGTCTAGTGTGTGTAGCTTATGGCATGACTTTAGTGCAGCAGCTAGAGCAGCTATACCAACATGACTAATATTATTATAACCTAGGTCTAGTATGTGTAGCTTATGGCATGACTTTAGTGCAGTAGCTAGAGCAGCTGAACCAACATCACTAATATTATTATTACCTAGGAATAGTGTGTGTAGCTCATGGCATGACTTTAGTGCAGCAGCTAGAGCAGCTGTGCCAACATCACTAATATTATTATTATGTAGGTCTAGTATGTGTAGCTTATGGCATGACTTTAGTACAGCAGCTAGAGCAGCTGTGCCAACATGACTAAGCTTGTTGCCATAGAAACGAAATGCTTTTATAAAATTTAGTTTGTTGTGGCTAATTTTTTCCAGTAGTGCTCTAATGTGCTCATCATGTAAGTGACACGCAGACATATCTAGATCTGTAACAAGGTGAGAAGTAGTTGAGATGACATAGCACACAGCAGTCATGTCAGCCACTGTGAGGGTATAGCCACTATAGCTAAGACTTTCCTGTACAATGCTATCACAGACAACTTGTTGTTGTGACTCAAATGCACACTGTGCTGCATACAAGTTAGGTGTAGCTCGGCTTGACTTCATGTGTGCAGAGGAAATGATGTGTTGTATTTGAGCAACTTTATTTTCAAACTTTGCTATTCCAAAGTAAAACTTCCACACCATCTGCATCTGTGGCTCACCTGCGTATAACTTGATCATCTTAATTTGTTGTTCTTCTTTAAGTTCAGATAAGTAGAGAGCTGCTAGAAACTCTTGGAAGGTGAGGTGGAGAAATGTATATGTATTATCAAGTCGTTGTAGATAAGCAGTCCTGTCAACAGTAACCAAGCCTAGGGTAGGCGCATCATTGCAGCCAGTACCTAGGGGAAGTTGTACTTGGGTGTCTCTCTGGCAAACTGATTGTCGGGAGTGAGTAGTCATGTCGAGGGCCAGTTCACAGATCTTGTTGAAGTATCCTCTGTCATTTCCGCGTAAATCATCTAGTGAATCAAGTTGTGCATTTTCATTTATACGTCTTAGATTACGCAAGACAATATATTGGGTGAAGTGCTCGTAGATTTTCGTCTCAGTTTGTGGAATGTTGCCTCTCTCCCATTCATATAGGAAGCATATCATTGCAACATTTATTGGCAAGTAGCACATGTGCAATAGGTTGGGATGGGAATTTAGATATGCCTTCAGTTGAGCTGGTGAGATACTGGACGTGTCGGTAGTGAAGGGATACGTGTCGATGTAGTCAAGGATTTGCTGGTGACTAAATCCAAGCACTTCGATGCGTCTGGTCACGTGTTGTTTGCACCTTAGTTTGTCAGTGGCAACTGGGCGTGAGGTCACTATGACCATGGCCGCAGGAAGGTACTTCCGATTTAGTAATTGATGGATTATGGACTTGGTTTCGTCCTGAGGATGGAACTCATCCAAGCCGTCTAGTATAAAGCACGTGCCCTTGCCATTAGATTGCTTAATGTCTCTGACAACCTTTTCACACTCTTCTCTGTCATGATAGAGAAGGTCAAGAAGATCTGACAAGTCTTGAGTCTTTCTGTTGGCTAACTGTCGGAGTGGAATATGGAGGACCAGCTTTGCACTCGTCAGTACCTCCCCACCTGTGGCCCAGTCTCGACTGACCTTATGCACTAATGTAGTCTTCCCACTACCAGGCCGACCTTCTACCAGCACCAATGATCCACTCTTATACTCACCAAACACTGTGTCATACTCAACCTTCTCCTTCGTCTCCAATATGTCATCTGCATCTCCCCTCACTGAGTATTGGTAAGCATGAGTAATCTCCTTCTTCTTTTTGATGAGCACGAGGTTGATGAAAGTGCTATTCACTTTGGGGGGCCACGAGTCTTCAGGGACATCTGCATCCTGTGCATATGATGTGATGAGATGCTCCTTTTCTGGAGGGAAGATCACAGTCAAGATAACTGCTTCACTAATAAGGACTTCCTCATTGCCTTTGGCTATGTGGCAGGTATACTTCCCTTGAGCTGCTTGCGTGGCTTGGCGGATGAGGAGTATGGGTGTGTGTGAACCAGAGTAACGAGGGCCGTCAGTTAAGGCCTGCCCCTCCTTCATCCACAGGTAACTTGCTCCCTCATCATCAGTGACTTGGACAGCCATGAGGGTTGACTTGCCATCAGGTACTTTAGTGTGATGGGATTGGTTGGTTATCTTGAGGCGGATGGCTAAGCCTGGTGTCCTCTCTGCCACTATTATTGGCACAGGTGACTTGGCCTTCCAGAATTTTTCTTCCAAGCAATAGGCCACATTAGCTGCACCAACTGTATCACTGGCTAATCTCTCCTTAAGTCCCTTCAGAGTGGCAGCTCTTGGGAAGTTTCCCTTGACCCATTTACAGAGAAGCTTGTGCAGCCTCAGAGTGTTGTTAACTCCAGCTCTGCAATCGTCTAGGATAGCTTCAGTGAAACCTAGTGCTATACCCAAGAGTTCCCATTTGTGGGTTACCTCGGCGAGGATCTTCATCAAATATGTGACATCGTTTTCTAGAAAAGACCAGTCACCTCCCACCGCCTGGCTGCTCGGTGTCTCTGGACCCGCCCCTTTCTCAGGCATGGAACACTCCTCGCTGAGACACCTAGCCAGCTCCTCCACAGACCCACCACACCCCTCCAGGACCTCAAGTAACCCATGGAAGATGGCACCATTACATCGCACTGCCTCATACACATGGTGCACTAAGTATCTCACTCTTAGCTTGGGCTTCAAGATGGCCTGGTCCAGTTCAGCAAATAGATCAGTCATCTCTGGAGAGATGACCTTCGAGTCACGTAACTCCTCAGATAGTGTGATGAGGTCAATGGAAGACAGGAGAGACAACACATCCTTCTTGTGGACCTGCAGTAGCTTGTACTCTTTGTTTTGCTGAGCCTGTGAGTCTTCTTGAACTGAAGAAGACATCTTCAGAGAGAGGGAGAGAGGAGGGAGGATAAAATCAGGGAGATGATGTAGACCCCTTTAATAATAGATAACACAACAACACTCACTGTAGGCTCCTTTAATAATAGATAACACAACAACACTCACTGTAGACTCCTTTAATAATAGATAACACAACAACACTCACTGTAGACTCCTTTAATAATAGATAACACAACAACACTCACTGTAGGCTCCTTTAATAATAGATAACACAACAACACTCACTGTAGACTCCTTTAATAATAGATAACACAACACTCACTGTAGACTCCTTTAATAATAGATAACACAACAACACTCACTGTAGGCTCCTTTAATAATAGCTAACACAACAACACTCACTGTAGACTCCTTTAATAATAGATAACACAACAACACTCACTGTAGACTCCTTTAATAATAGATAACACAACAACACTCACTGTAGGCTCCTTTAATAATAGATAACACAACAACACTCACTGTAGACTCCTTTAATAATAGATAACACAACAACACTCACTGTAGGCTCCTTTAATAATAGATAACACAACAACACTCACTGTAGGCTCCTTTAATAATAGATAACACAACAACACTCACTGTAGACTCCTTTAATAATAGATAACACAACAACACTCACTGTAGACTCCTTTAATAATAGATAACACAACAACACTCACTGTAGACTCCTTTAATAATAGATAACACAACAACACTCACTATAGACTCCTTTAATAATAGATAACACAACAACACTCACTGTAGACTCCTTTAATAATAGATAACACAACAACACTCACTGTAGACTCCTTTAATAATAGATAACACAACAACACTCACTGTAGGCCCCTTTAATAATAGATAACACAACACTGACTGTAGACTCCTTTAATAATAGATAACACAACAACACTCACTGTAGACTCCTTTAATAATAGATAACACAACAACACTCACTGTAGACTCCTTTAATAATAGATAACACAACAACACTCACTGTAGACTCCTTTAATAATAGATAACACAACAACACTCACTATAGACTCCTTTAATAATAGATAACACAACAACACTCACTGTAGACTCCTTTAATAATAGATAACACAACAACACTCACTGTAGACTCCTTTAATAATAGATAACACAACAACACTCACTGTAGGCTCCTTTAATAATAGATAACACAACAACACTCACTGTAGACTCCTTTAATAATAGATAACACAACAACCCTCACGGTAGGCTCCTTTAATAATAGATAACACAACAACACTCCCTGTAGGCTCCTTTAATAATAGATAACACAACAACACTCACTGTAGACTCCTTTAATAATAGATAACACAACAACACTCACTGTAGGCTCCTTTAATAATAGATAACACAACAACACTCACTGTAGACTCCTTTAATAATAGATAACACAACAACACTCACTGTAGACTCCTTTAATAATAGATAACACAACAACACTCACTGTAGGCTCCTTTAATAATAGATAACACAACAACACTCACTGTAGACTCCTTTAATAATAGATAACACAACAACACTCACTGTAGACTCCTTTAATAATAGATAACACAACAACACTCACTGTAGACTCCTTTAATAATAGATAACACAACAACACTCACTGTAGACTCCTTTAATAATAGATAACACAACAACACTCACTGTAGACTCCTTTAATAATAGATAACACAACAACACTCACTGTAGACTCCTTTAATAATAGATAACACAACAACACTCACTGTAGACTCCTTTAATAATAGATAACACAACAACACTCACTGTAGACTCCTTTAATAATAGATAACACAACAACACTCACTGTAGACTCCTTTAATAATAGATAACACAACAACACTCACTGTAGACTCCTTTAATAATAGATAACACAACAACACTCACTGTAGACTCCTTTAATAATAGATAACACAACAACACTCACTGTAGACTCCTTTAATAATAGATAACACAACAACACTCACTGTAGACTCCTTTAATAATAGATAACACAACAGCACTCACTGTAGACTCCTTTAATAATAGATAACACAACAACACTCACTGTAGGCTCCTTTAATAATAGATAACACAACAACACTCACTCTAGACTCCTTTAATAATAGATAACACAACAACACTCACTCTAGACTCCTTTAATAATTGATAACACAACAACACTCACTGTAGACTCCTTTAATAATAGATAACACAACAACACTTACTGTAGGCTCCTTTAATAATAGATAACACAACAACACTCACTGTAGACTCCTTTAATAATAGATAACACAACAACACTCACTGTAGACTCCTTTAATAATAGATAACACAACAACACTCACTGTAGACTCCTTTAATAATAGATAACACAACAACACTCACTGTAGACTCCTTTAATAATAGATAACACAACAACACTCACTGTAGACTCCTTTAATAATAGATAACACAACAACACTCACTGTAGACTCCTTTAATAATAGATAACACAACAACACTCACTGTTGCTTCCTTAGGTAACTTCAGAGTTCTCCCACTGCAGGTGAGAGTAGAGAGCTGGGCAGTGGCAAAGAGCTGCTAGATCACAGAGTTTGAGAGCTACTAGATGAGCAAGAGTTCTGGCCTCAGGGCTACAGGCGTGGCCCTTTATACTTGAGCTAGGACTACTCACTTCCTGTCTAGCACTAATTAGGGAGTTGTGGCGTGCTCCCTCCCTCCCCACATATTTGGATGCACAAAACTGCATTAACGAGTGTGTAGGATCTATAAATAATACTCACATATCAAACCTAATCAGTGCGTGTGAGAGTGTGTGTGTTCACACTGGGGGTGGGAGGGAAATATTGGAGAGTCAGATGTTGTGGGAAGCCGTTACCCATAGATTTTGTGGGGATGGAGGTAACACCAGGTGTGAGGTGGGCTCCAGGAGACTTGGACATGTGGATGTGTGGTCATCATGTTACCCCACATGCTTGGACCAAGGCAAAGCGTGTAAATAGTATAGAAGGGACCAGTAATCAGTGACACTTCCTTTGTGAAGAACTATATAGTTAGTGTGCGTGGGGATTTCTGTCAGGGTAGCTCCTCACTCTTGTATGACACACTCAGTGTGCAGGTGGGGTGGGTATAGGTTAAAGTTCTTCCTACTTTAGAGGTGTGTCCACTCTTCACAAACAATCCTTTAGTCCTCGCTGGGACTGTCATCTCATGGCCCAGCACCTTTGACCTGTGAACCACAGCAGTTCAGAGGTGCTGCTCTGTGAGATGACCTGTTCAGAGCTGACTGGCACAGCTGGGGGAGGGGCAGACCAAGGGTGTGTGTGTAGTTGTTGCTGGTGCAAGTTCCTCACGACTACCAAAAGTGCTGCACATTTACAATGTGAGGAAGAACTTCCTGTGGGAGTTTCTAGTTTCCATGGCAACATTTCAGCAGTTGTGGAACATCTACTAATATGCACTCTGCCCGTCACCTCCTCCACCACACACACACACACACACACAGTGCTGGAGGAGCTGGCTCAGGTCAGGACACTGATGTCAGATGTCCTGCTTCTACATGCATAGGTGTGTCCTGTGATGATCTTGAGAGACTCCTCCCTCTCCTTCCTCTGCCTTTGTCTCTGTGGCCCTGGCTCTTGAAGTGAGTGTTGATATTGCAAGAATACCAACTCTATGTGATGGTGGACATGAGGCTTTTCTAATTGTGGGCACCAACTCTCTGGGGCTGGCTTTTCTAATTGTGGGCACCAACTCTCTGGGGCTGGCTTTTCTAATTACGGGCACCAACTCTCTCGGACTGGCTTTTCTAATTGTGGGCACCAACTCTCTGGGTCTAGCTTTTCTAATTGTGGGCATCAACTCTCTGGGGTTGGCTTTTCTAATTGTGGGCACCAACTCACTGGGAACGGATTTTCTAATTGTGGGCACCAACTCTCTGGGGCTGGCTTTTCTAATTGTGGGCACCAACTCTCTGCGGCCGGTTTTCCTAATTGTGGGCACCAACTCTCTGGGAACGGCTTTTCTAATTGTGGGCACCAACTTTCTGGGAACGTTTTTTCTAATTGTGGGCACCAACTCTCTGGGGCTGGCTTTTCTAATTACGGGCACCAACTCTCTGGGGCTGGCTTTTCTAATTGTGGGCACCAACTCTCTGGGGTTGGCTTTTCTAATTGTGGGCACCAACTCACTGGGAACGGATTTTCTAATTGTGGGGACCAACTTTCTGGGAACGGCTTTTCTAATTGTGGGCACCAACTCTCTGGGGCTGGCTTTTCTAATTGCGGGCACCACCTCTCTGGGGCTGGCTTTTCTAATTGTGGGCACCAACTCTCTGGGGCTGGCTTTTCTAATTACGGGCACCAACTCTCTGGGGCTGGCTTTTCTAATTGTGGGCACCAACTCTCTGGGGCTGGCTTTTCTAATTACGGGCACCAACTCTCTCGGACTGGCTTTTCTAATTGTGGGCACCAACTCTCTGGGTCTGGCTTTTCTAATTATGGGCACCAACTCTCTGGGGCCGGCTTTCCTAATTATGGGCACCAACTCTCTGGGAACGGCTTTTCTAATTGTGGGCACCAACTTTCTGGGAACGGCTTTTCTAATTGTGGGCACCAACTCTCTGGGGCTGGCTTTTCTAATTGTGGGCACCAACTCTCTGGAGCCGGCTTTTCTAATTGTGGGCACCAACTCTCTGGGGCAGGCTTTTCTAATTGTGGGCACCAACTCTCTGGGACTGGCTTTTCTAATTGTGTGCACCAACTCTCGTGGGCTGGCTTTTCTAATTGTGATCACCAACTCTCTGGGACTGGCTTTTCTAATTGTGTGCACCAACTCTCTGGGTCTGGCTTTTCTAATTGTGTGCGCACCAACTCTGTGGGGCTGGTTTTTCTAATTGTGTGCACCATCTCTCTGGGGCTGGCTTTTCTAATTGTGGGCACCAACTCTCTGGGACTGGCTTTTCTAATTGTGTGCACCAACTCTCTGGGGCTGGCTTTTCTAATTGTGGGCACCAACTCTCTGTGGCTGCTTTTCTAATTGTGGGCGCCAACTCTCTGGGACTGGCTTTTCTAATTGTGGGCACCAACTCTCTGGGGCTGGCTTTTCTAATTGCGGGCACCAACTCTCTGGGGCTGGCTTTTCTAATTGTGTGTGGGCATCAACTCTCTGGGGCTGGCTTTTCTAATTGCAGGCACCAACTCTCTGGGGCTGGCTTTTCTAATTGTGGGCACCAACTCTCTGGGGCTGGCTTTTGTAATTGCGGGCACCAACTCTGTGGAGCTGGCTTTTCTAATTGTGGGCACCAACTCTCTGGGGCTGGCTTTTCTAATTGCGGGCACCAACTCTCTGGGGCTGGATTTTCTAATTGTGGGCACCAACTCTCTGGGGCTGGCTTTTCTAATTGCGGGCACCAACTCTCTGGGGCTGGCTTTTCTAATTGTGGGCACCAACTCTCTGGGACTGGCTTTTCTAATTGTGTGCAACAACTCTCTGGGGCTGGCTTTTCTAATTGTGGGCACCAACTCTCTGGGGCTGGCTTTTCTAATTGTGGGTATCAACTCTCTGGGGCTGGCTTTTATAATTAACTCTCTGGGGCTGGTTTTTCTAATTGTGGGCACTCTGGGGCTGGCTTTTCTAATTGTGGGCACCAACTCTCTGGGGCTGGTTTTTCTAATTGCAGGCACCAACTCTCTGGGACTGGCTTTTCTAATTGTGGGCACCAACTCTCTTGTGCTGGTTTTTCTAATTGTGGGCACCAACTCTCTGGGGCTTGCTTTTCTAATTGTGGGCACCAACTCTCTTGGGCTGGCTTTTCTAATTGTGGGCACCAACTCCCTGGGTCTGGCTTTTCTAATTGCGAGCACCAACTCTCTGGGGCTGGCTTTTCTAATTGCAGGCACCAACTCTCTGGGACTGGCTTTTCTAATTGTGGGCACCAACTCTCTTGTGCTGGTTTTTCTAATTGTGGGCACCAACTCTCTGGGGCTTGCTTTTCTAATTGTGGGCACCAACTCTCTTGGGCTGGCTTTTCTAATTGTGGGCACCAACTCCCTGGGTCTGGCTTTTCTAATTGCGAGCACCAACTCTCTGGGGCTGGCTTTTCTAATTGCAGGCACCAACTCTCTGGGGCTGGCTTTTCTAATTGAGGGCACCAACTCTCTGGGGCTGGCTTTTCTAATTGTGGGCACCAACTCTCTGGGACTGGATTTTCTAATGGTGTGCACCAACTCTCTGGGGCTGGTTTTTCTAATTGTGTGCACCAACTCTCGTGGGATGGCTTTTCTAATTGTGGGCACCAACTCTCTGGGGGTGGCTTTTCTAATTGTTGGCACCAACTCTCTGGGGCTGGCTTTTCTAATTGTGGGCACTAACTCTCTGGGGCTGGCTTTTCTAATTGTGGGCACCAACTCTCTGGGGCTGGCTTTTCTGCTGTTCTTGATTCTTTATAATTATAATTATCACTAATTATCACTGGCAAGCTAAGTGATCTCCCACTGTGTGAGTGGGAAAGTGCATATTGCCATGTTTGGCTGGATGTGGTGATGTATCTATCTATCTATCTCCCTGGATGTGCTCCCGTGACAAACATGAATGGATAAAATGGGATTGTGTGCACCTTCTTCCCAGGCAGTAGTTGTCGCATAGAATTGCTGTGATGGAGCACACACTCAATACAGATACTGTATAAAATACACTCAAGTCTACAAACTGTCTCTCTTGAGAATGTCTGAACTTCTTGTCAGCTTCTGGTCTTCTGTGGCCACAGATCTGCCTGATGGCTGCACTCGTAGTGAGCTTCCCTCCCCTACCGGCCAGCCTGTTGTGGTGAGGGGCATCTGGTTGTGCAGCCAGGCAGAAGGATGTCCTCTGTAAGCTCCTCCATTATATCTGCACTTCTCTGCTGTGATAGACAACAACACAACAAGTGCCAGTACATAACACACATGGACACTAGTTTTTCTGCAGTGCCAGTACATAACACACATGGACACTAGTTTTTCTGCAGTGCCAATACATAACACACATGGACACTAGTTTTTCTGGAACATGTATCTCAGCAGCTTGCAGCTGCTTGTAAGAGTGGCTGGTGTGTGCTGCTAGGCAACCATTGTCTGATGCTGTGAGGGCTTGTGTGAGCATCTCCACACCTCCAAAGTAGCCAACATTATCATGGTGGGGGTGAGGCTGGCCAACCTTGCCAGACCTAGAGATAGCTCTCATCATCACCTTGACCCAATACCTGCCCAGACACCCTCATGGGATTCAGAGCCCCTGGACCCTCAATTAGGCATTCTCCCTCCCTCCTTCCCATATTGGCTGACCTCCAAACAAAACCACTTTAGTGAACTGTGAAGGAGCACTAATGAATGAATGCCCCAACAGCTACTGTCCCATCCAACACAGCCTGCAGCTAGTGTGTGTGTGTGTGTGTGTGTGTGTGTGTGTGTGTGTGTGTGTGTGTGTGCTCCCCCTGATGCTTATGAATTATGCCTGCCATTAGCCTGCCCTCACTGGGCACAGCTCAAGCTATGCAAGTGTCCTTGCTGTTTGCTGCTGACCTTGCCCATGGCCTTCCTTCTTCCCTTCCTTCTCTCTCCAGGTCTCCTCCACTTCTCTATGGGCGTGGCAAGTGTCTGTGAGGGCAGAGAGGCTGATCAGCTGCTGTGCGACTGTCTGGGGAGGCTGAAATACTCACACACATCTGGAGAAGAGACAATTCTAGTCACTAGCTACAACAATATAACTCTAAATACTGAACATGTATTTATATACTGTTCTATAGAGGCAACACTTAAACTGCCATGAGTTGTATAAAATTTTTGGACTAAATTTCATTTTCCCATGTGTGGGTGGGGGCAGGTTGACAATATTTAGCTCTATGAGGACACACACTCCACCAACACCTCACTGGGTGGGGGCAGGTTGACAATAGCTCTACGAGGACACACACTCCACCAACACCTCACTGGGTGGGGGCAGGTTGACAATAGCTCTACGAGGACACACACTCCACCAACACCTCACTGGGTGGAGGCAGGTTGACAATAACTCTATGAGGACACACACTCCACCAACACCTCACTGGGTGGAGGCAGGTTGACAATAACTCTGAGGACACACACTCCACCAACACCTCACTGGGTGGAGGCAGGTTGACAATAACTCTATGAGGACACACACTCCACCAACACCTCACTGGGTGGAGGCAGGTTGACAATATATAGCAGCTCTATGAGGACACACACTCCACCAACACCTCACTGGGTGAAAATTTGATCCAGAGGAATATTTGATATTCTCTAACACACACACACACAAACTTCCACCCTGACACATAGTAACATGCTGACTAGCCACGCCCCTTCTCCCAAACATAATGACATGTATTGTAAATTGCAGTCTGCCATGACCACACCCTTGCACTCCCAGGGCCTGTTCCCAGGTAGTGCAGCTGTAGCAGTGAATTATACATAGGGAGGCCAGCTGCCTGCTTGTGGTGAGGAACATGGCCACATCCCCATGAAGATAGCTAACTCTCTTGGCTTGCAAGAGTTAACATCCAGGCTGAAAAATATCACTAAAGATATCCTTCAGACATCGTATTTCTGAGAAGCTCTTCTAGCTTATGGAGAATATTTTGTGTCTGCCCTGCGTACCTGCAGATAAGCACCTCATGAAACCTTTTCTGTTGATTTGGTATTTATCAACCTATCAACATACAGTAGGAGTCAAGTCCTCTTGGTGACATAATCTATACGTGATGTTCTGACAGTTAGAATAGTCTACAAGTCCACACACTTACACTGACATAATGCACACATGATGTTCTGACAGTTAGAATAGTCTACAAGTCCACACACTTACACTGACATAATGCACACATGATGTTCTGACAGTTAGAATAGTCTACAAGTCCACACACTTACACTGGCATAATGCACACATGATGTTCTGACAGTTAGAATAGTCTACAAGTCTACACACTTACACTGACATAATGCACACATGATGTTCTGACAGTTAGAATAGTCTACAAGTCCACACACTTACACTGGCATAATGCACACATGATGTTCTGACAGTTAGAATAGTCTACAAGTCCACACACTTACACTGACATAATGCACACATGATGTTCTGACAGTTAGAATAGTCTACAAGTCCACACACTTACACTGGCATAATGCACACATGATGTTCTGACAGTTAGAATAGTCTACAAGTCCACACACTTACACTGGCATAATGCACACATGATGTTCTGACAGTTAGAATAGTCTACAAGTCCACACACTTACACTGGCATAATGCACACATGATGTTCTGACAGTTAGAATAGTCTACAAGTCCACACACTTACACTGACATAATGCACACATGATGTTCTGACAGTTAGAATAGTCTACAAGTCCACACACTTACACTGGCATAATGCACATATGATGTTCTGACAGTTAGAATAGTCTACAAGTCTACACACTTACACTGACATAATGCACACATGATGTTCTGACAGTTAGAATAGTCTACAAGTCCACACACTTACACTGACATAATGCACACATGATGTTCTGACAGTTAGAATAGTCTACAAGTCCACACACTTACACTGACATAATGCACACATGATGTTCTGACAGTTAGAATAGTCTACAAGTCCACACACTTACACTGGCATAATGCACACATGATGTTCTGACAGTTAGAATAGTCTACAAGTCCACACACTTACACTGACATAATGCACACATGATGTTCTGACAGTTAGAATAGTCTACAAGTCTACACACTTACACTGACATAATGCACACATGATGTTCTGACAGTTAGAATAGTCTACACGTCCACACACTTACACTGACATAATGCACACATGATGTTCTGACAGTTAGAATAGTCTACAAGTCCACACACTTACACTGGCATAATGCACACATGATGTTCTGACAGTTAGAATAGTCTACAAGTCCACACACTTACACTGACATAATGCACACATGATGTTCTGACAGTTAGAATAGTCTACAAGTCCACACACTTACACTGACATAATGCACACATGATGTTCTGACAGTTAGAATAGTCTACAAGTCCACACACTTACACTGGCATAATGCACACATGATGTTCTGACAGTTAGAATAGTCTACAAGTCCACACACTTACACTGACATAATGCACACATGATGTTCTGACAGTTAGAATAGTCTACAAGTCCACACACTTACACTGACATAATGCACACATGATGTTCTGACAGTTAGAATAGTCTACAAGTCCACACACTTACACTGACATAATGCACACATGATGTTCTGACAGTTAGAATAGTCTACAAGTCCACACACTTACACTGACATAATGCACACATGATGTTCTGACAGTTAGAATAGTCTACAAGTCCACACACTTACACTGACATAATGCACACATGATGTTCTGACAGTTAGAATAGTCTACAAGTCCACACACTTACACTGGCATAAAGCACACATGATGTTCTGACAGTTAGAATAGTCTACAAGTCCACACACTTACACTGACATAATGCACACATGATGTTCTGACAGTTAGAATAGTCTACAAGTCCACACACTTACACTGACATAATGCACACATGATGTTCTGACAGTTAGAATAGTCTACAAGTCCACACACTTACACTGACATAATGCACACATGATGTTCTGACAGTTAGAATAGTCTACAAGTCTACACACTTACACTGACATAATGCACACATGATGTTCTGACAGTTAGAATAGTCTACAAGTCCACACACTTACACTGACATAATGCACACATGATGTTCTGACAGTTAGAATAGTCTACAAGTCCACACACTTACACTGACATAATGCACACATGATGTTCTGACAGTTAGAATAGTCTACAAGTCCACACACTTACACTGACATAATGCACACATGATGTTCTGACAGTTAGAATAGTCTACAAGTCTACACACTTACACTGACATAATGCACACATGATGTTCTGACAGTTAGAATAGTCTACACGTCTACACACTTACACTGGCATAATGCACACATGATGTTCTGACAGTTAGAATAGTCTACAAGTCTACACACTTACACTGACATAATGCTCACATGATGTTCTGACAGTTAGAATAGTCTACAAGTCCACACACTTACACTGACATAATGCACACATGATGTTCTGACAGTTAGAATAGTCTACAAGTCCACACACTTACACTGACATAATGCACACATGATGTTCTGACAGTTAGAATAGTCTACAAGTCCACACACTTACACTGGCATAATGCACACATGATGTTCTGACAGTTAGAATAGTCTACAAGTCCACACACTTACACTGGCATAATGCATACATGATGTTCTGACAGTTAGAATAGTCTACAAGTCCACACACTTACACTGACATAATGCACACATGATGTTCTGACAGTTAGAATAGTCTACAAGTCTACACACTTACACTGGCATAATGCACACATGATGTTCTGACAGTTAGAATAGTCTACAAGTCCACACACTTACACTGACATAATGCACACATGAAAAGACAAATTTTGTGATGGAATTCTGTTCCCACACTCTTCCTCATTTTCCCTGTCATTGGGACACATACCGGACCAACACCACACTGGGTGGTGGCAGGTTGAAGTAGGTGGCCATAGCTCTATGGGGACACACACTGTACCAACACCACACTGGGTGGACGCAGGTTGAAGTACATGTAGGTGGCCATAGCTCTATGGGAACACACACTGGACCAACACCACACTGGGTGGAGGCAGGTTGAAGTAGTTGGCCATAGCTCTATGGGGACACACACTGGACCAACACCACTGGATTAAAAATCTAAAAACATTAAATGCAGTATATAATGCTCTTCACACTTGACCACACATTTCAAAGGGCAAGGGGAATTCTGCATTATCTAGTTGCTTAGCAACCCACAGCTATCATCAAAGTGCAGGAGCTAATGAGATGTGCTATTCCCTAAATATTGCACACCCACTGATTCTGTATATACAATACATGTAGGAGTATGTTTGTGGGGGCCAGCACATGTCTCTGTGGAGTGACAGAATGGTGGAAGCAAAGACATGTCCTGGTGGCAGCCATCCCTCCTCTCTATGAAGAAGGGGATTCTCAAGTCACTACGAGATTTTAGGAATCAAGAATGGAGGACATACTTGCCCTAATCCCATTCACCTGTAACTCTAGTCATTGCCCTATCCCTTGGCCCTGACACTTCAAACCCTAACCCTTGTCATTGTCCAGGCCCTAACCCTAGTCATTGTCCAAGCCCTAACCCTAGTCATTGTCCAAGCCCTAACCCTTGTCATTGTCCAGGCCCTAACCATAGTCATTGTCCAAGCCCTAACCCTAGTCATTGTCCAGGCCCTAGATAGACAATTATTATTTTAATCCCTAAAAATATATTATAATCTTTGTCCTTCGCCATTCACTACCTTCACTATTATTCTAACTGCATTTCAAGCTTCAGCTCATTATTGTCAACCATTCTTGAGTTACGATACTTTTATCAGCCCACTTCATTGCATACACTGTACCTCTCCAGAAATGAATAAGTGGGATAGTACCAAAGTGTTAAACAACTGTGGTTACCACTTTGGACCTCCATAGATTCTGCACACTTCACACTGTATGGACTTGATCTAGAACTGAAAAGATAGGTCTCTCTGTGTGCTCTCTCTTGATACTCTAAAAACTGTTGCATAGGTACAAGCACCCCCAAGGTACAGGCAGTCAAAGTTGGGGCCTCCAAACCACCTGCCCAAGTTTTTCTAGCTGCTAGTGCAAGGCATTGAGGAGCTCTCCCATACAATAAGTGCTGTCTAAAACATAAGTAGGTGGTCAAGCACTTGGGCAAGTGTGGGTGGCTGGAACATCAACAATGTTCCAGCCACTCTACAATATACTGCATATCTACAGTGAAGTGTGTGCAATCTAGGAGCTGGCAAGTCATAACCACATGGTCATGTTTGTCAGTATATAATTTAGACCCCTCCCTCTTTACAGCAACATAAGCATATAATCTGCTGGCCCCATCTGTAGTGTTTGAGCAGCTCTACCAGTCCCAGTGCTTATAGCTACTCAAGACTTGATGCTGGCAAGTAGCTACTAGCAAGAGGTGAGGGCTGACTCCACTTCACATGGCAACCTGCAGCTCCAATACATGACCATGTAGGGCCAAACTAAACTGTCCTCAGCAAGCACTCTACAGGCTGCAGGTGGCACATCAATCACTAGCACAGCATGAATGTGTGCACAGATATGCACTTTCATGGTAGCCCACGGTTTTCAGGGTGAGTGCACCAATAGCTACTGCCCCATACAACCAGTGGACACACACACACACACACACACACTCACACACACACACACTCACACACGAAGCTCATGATGCAGGATGCAGCTATTGATTCATATCTCCTGCTCCACTGCTCAATGTTGCATAAGTCTTGCTAGTGTAGAGATGATGTCATCATGATTTATGTGGCCACAGCGAGCTGGTGTGGATGTCTCCTACAGCACACAGGGTTACCCTGGAATGTGTTATGTAACAATATACATAGTTGTGTTGGGACACCAGTGGAGCCCACACACCCTCTACATATCTCTAACATACACACACACATACACACACCACCTGGAGCATGGCCATTAGTGCCTAATTAAAATACTCACATAGTAGAGTAGCTTCCTCTAGTAATGATACTACATGTATTTCAACTATCAAGCGCCTCCAAATTAGGAGGTACATAGACATTCAGGTTTTGAGGCCCCAACTTTGACTGCCTGTAACTTTAGCATGGCTATACCTATGCAACAGTTTTTAGTCTCAAGAGAGAGCACACAGAGAGACCTATCTTTTGAGCTATATATCAAGTCCATACAGTTAAGTGTGTAGAATCTATGGAGTTCTAAGTCCAAATCACAATATTCTAGAACACAAAATGGTATTGGCCCCAGATCTAAGTCACCTCATAAACTAAAAGGATGTTGTCATAGCAACTGTCCTAGCCATTACCCTGGCCCCAACACTAGCAACTGCACCATTGCCCTGGCGTTAACACTAGCAACTGCACTGGCCCTAGATATTGCCCTGGCCCTAACACTAGCAACTGCACTGGCCCTTAGCCATTACCCTGGCCCTAACACTAGCAACTGCACTGGCCCTAGTCATTACCCTGGCCCTAACACTAGCAACTGCACTGGCACTAGCCATTACCCTGGCCCTAACACTAGCAACTGCACTGGCCCTAGCCATTGCCCTGGCCCTAGCCATTACCCTGGCCCTAATACTAGCAACTGCACTAGCCCTAGCCATTACCCTGGCCCTAAAACTAGCAACTGCACTGGCCCTAGCCATTGCCCTGGCCCTAACACTAGCAACTGCACTGGCCCTAGCCATTACCCTGGCCCTAACACTAGCAACTGCACTGGACCTAGCCATTGCCCTGGCCCTAACACTAGCAACTGCACTGGCCCTAGCCATTACCCTGGCCCTAACACTAGCAACTGCACTGGCCCTAGCCATTAACCTGGCCCTAACACTAGCAACTGCACTGGCCCTAGCCATTACCCTGGCCCTAACACTAGCAACTGCACTGGCCCTAGTCATTACCCTGGCCCTAACACTAGCAACTGCACTGGCCCTAGCCATTGCCCTGGCCCTAGCCATTACCCTGGCCCTAACACTAGCAACTGCACTAGCCCTAGCCATTACCCTGGCCCTAAAACTAGCAACTGCACTGGCCCTAGCCATTGCCCTGGCCCTAACACTAGCAACTGCACTGGCCCTAGCCATTACCCTGGCCCTAACACTAGCAACTGCACTGGCCCTAGCCATTGCCCTGGCCCTAACACTAGCAACTGCACTGGCCCTAGCCATTACCCTGGCCCTAACACTAGCAACTGCACTGGCCCTAGCCATTAACCTGGCCCTAACACTAGCAACTGCACTGGCCCTAGCCATTACCCTGGCCCTAACACTAGCAACTGCACTGGCCCTAGTCATTACCCTGGCCCTAACACTAGCAACTGCACTGGCCCTAGCCATTGCCCTGGCCCTTAGCCATTACCCTGGCCCTAACACTGATCCTAGCCATTACCCTGGCCCTAACACTAGCAACTGCATTGGCCCTAGCCATTACCCTGGCCCTAACACTAGCAACTGCACTGGCCCTAGCCATTACCCTGGCCCTAACACTAGCAACTGCACTGGTCCTAGCCATTACCCTGGCCCTAACACTAGCAACTGCACTGGCCCTAGCCATTACCCTGGCCCTAACAGTAGCAACTGCACTGGCCCTAGCCATTGCCCTGGCCCTGACACTAGCAACTGCACTGGCCCTAGCTATTGCCCTGGCCCTAACACTAGCAACTGCACTGGCCCTAGCCATTGCCCTGGCCCTAACACTAGCAACTGCACTGGCCCTAGCCATTGCCCTGGCCCTAACACTAGCAACTGCACTGACCCTAGCCATTGCCCTGGCCTTAACACTAGCAACTGCACTGGCCCTAGCCATTACCCTGGCCCTAACACTAGCAACTGCACTGGCCCTAGCCATTGCCCTGGCCCTAACACTAGCAACTGCACTGGCCCTAGCCATTGCCCTGGCCCTAACACTAGCAACTGCACTGGCCCTAGCCATTACCCTGGCCCTAATACTAGCAACTGCTCTGGCCCTAGCCATTACCCTGGCCCTAACAGTAGCAACTGCACTGGCCCTACCATTGCCCTGGCCCTAACACTAGCAACTGCACTGGCCCTAGCCATTGCCCTGGCCCTAACACTAGCAACTGCACTGGCCCTAGCCATTGCCCTGGCCCTAACACTAGCAACTGCACTGGCCCTAGCCATTGCCCTGGCCCTAACACTAGCAACTGCACTGGCCCTAGCCATTGCCCTGGCCCTAACACTAGCAACTGCACTGGCCCTAGCCATTACCCTGGCCCTAACACTAGCAACTGCACTGGCCCTAGCCATTGCCCTGGCCCTAACACTAGCAACTGCACTGGCCCTAGCCATTGCCCTGGCCCTAACACTAGCAACTGCACTGGCCCTAGCCATTACCCTGGCCCTAACACTAGCAACTGCACTGGCCCTAGCCATTGCCCTGGCCCTAACACTAGCACATGCTCACGTGTGTAGCACATCTGCACATCAACCAGCACCAGAGCTATCCCACATGGAGCACACCATGCTCACGCATGCTCAATGATGCCCCATGCTGGAGCTGAGTCATGAGATGGACATCTTACAAGTGTGGGAGAACTACCATACCTAACCTCAGCATCAAGAATATGCTAATTAGGTTATATTAGCAGACCCTCCAACTTTTCAAAATTCAAATTGACCATACCCACCATGAATGTAATTATGAAGTCATTTTTGATCATTTTTGCATAGAAATGGTTGTGGCTTGTTTACATTTTGTAAGGAATTTAGCATTAAAACAACAAGAATGAGAATTGCTGTTAAACTTGACTGATATTAAGGAAACAATGGTATATATCCTGGTTTAGACGGGATCTCTGGTCCGTGTGGACTTTTCTGATTATAGAAAAGCCCCTCTCTGCATCAGCATTGGAGCAGGGTATGGTCAACAGACCAGCCATGAGACGGAACAAGTTAACTAAACCTTAACTCCCCAGCCAAAGTTTTGATCTGGCCCACTTTCCAACAAAAAGAGCCGCCAGCACAAGGCTTTTCTACAGTTTTGGTGATGTGGTATGTATATGGTTTGGGAATGTCAGCTGAGGAAAGAAGAAAGTCATTAAATTCCTCTTCAATGTGGTCAAGTGATTCAGAATCAGATAAACCAATCTGCGGAAATCGGCTCGCCAAATTCAAGACAGTAGCTATTGAATAAGTGGATGCTTTGTCTGGCTGAAGAACACCTAAATTCTTTAGGAGAGGATCCCAAAAGGAAACTTCTTTAGCATTTTTGCAATGGTTGCCAGGTAGAAGTTGCGTACTGCTGTAAAGAATGGCTTTGGATCTCCCTCTTCTTCAAATGCTGCTAGACAACCCAAAGTTTCAGTACCTATTCCTGGACTCTCATGTGAAACCTGACACTCTTCATCAAACTTGAGAAGTCTAAGGTTGTCACCAGCAGCAAGAATAGTTTCAGCCGTCAACAAATTTTTGGCATACAGCTTTACAAGTCGACTTACATAGCTCTTCATAAAGTTCGCAGGTAGTATTTTCTGTTGACTTCTGGAATTGTTTATTAAAACGATCCATTGAAGACAAGATGAAAGCTAAGAATTGAAGAATAAGCTTGGTGAGTGGATTCTGTAGCCTACGAGTGATACTAATTACTTTCTCAGTCTGTTCTTCACAGGATAGGAAGTAAGATATCAAACCTTCAAGCTGATTGAGATATCTATGCACACATCGAAGCAGACTTAGCCATCGTGTGGGACAATGCTTTAAGATAGCCTTAGGTTGGGAGCACCATGGTCAACAAAAAGCTGACCTCTCTTGCTGCTATGATAGAAATAATATAAAAAACATCAACAAATAGCTGGTCTATATTCACTGGTAATGTCTGTAAGCAGCTTTGATAGTGAGATCAGCCAAGTGGCAAATGCAACCAACATCATAGAGATGAGGCACCTCATTTTTTATGAACTTTTGTACTCCAGATCTCGCACCTTTCATGACATTGGCAGTGTCAGACAGGAAAGCTAGGGCCTTGTTGATATCCAAACCATTGATGCCTGGAAAATGTTTCTTGGAGTATACCAATGTTGACCACTGGCATATCCAGGAACATCGTACACACGTTCTTCTCTTCAGTGTCATAGATTCTTATGAGAATGATACAAGACTTATCAGTGTGATCATTTGATTCGTCCAGCATGATGGAAAACAGTTTATTGGTCATATTCTCTGTTATAGACTTTTTATAGTGAGGTGCAAGAGCCTGTTACAATGGCTGCTGTTTTGGTATGCCCATATGCAAAAAAATTGGCAATATCCGAATCCGGAAACATAACTTAGTGGCATGATCACTACTTTGGAAAGATATGTTGTGTTTAGCCACAAACAATACCCACCTCGTCTCAGCCTCAGTAACATTCTTTTGTGCTTGTGGTCTAAAAAAATGATGAAACTGATTGGGATGTAGCTAGTAGCAGCCATTGCCATTTCCTTGTGATGTTTCCCTGTAATATGGGTAGTCACATCATTTCTACCCCCATGGGAAACACTAAAATCGGAAGAGCACAAGGAGCAGTGTGCAAATGGGTCACCTATAAAGTCATAACAAATATAATTGATCTACATTAGTACAGTCAATATAAGTTCTAACAGGCTATTACATGTACCTCTATAACTCTTTCTTATTCCTTGGAATTCTTTTACCCATGTAGAGGTAAAGTGACACTGCCTCTTTGGCTTCTTGCGTGGAGGTGTTACCGATTCCTCAGACTCAGCCATAACAGAGAGAGAGAGGGGGGCCAAGGTAACACTTGACTACTCACTTTCTATCAGACGCACCATGGATGCACATTTAATTTTTCCTGTCCACGCTCCAAATGTATGAATATCCCTCACACCTCCAAATACTCTAAATAATTTTGTGGTTGCCTATAGCTCTTATAGGTATACCTTCCTGACAATCACATATTGTCATTGTCTCAAATTATCCTTTCATGTAATGCAATTCTCACGTACATGTATGCTGCAAAATCATATAATTATTATTATTATTAACTCCAACTGTCAGGTAGCAGCTGGATTTTCCTCTGCTCAGCAGTTGTGAAGTGAAGCACTGACTTGTGTAGGGGCACCGTGTAGCAGCTGCTAAGGAGGAGCCTTTAGTCTCATAGTGCTGTATAGCTAGTTGTAAATTGGCAGCTGCTATGGAGGAGCCTTTAGTTTCACAGTGCTGTAGCCAGTTGAAAATTGGCCCAGCTGCTATGGAGGAGCCTTTAGTTTCACAGTTCTGTAGCCAGTTGTAAATTGGCAGCTGCTATGGAGGAGCCTTTAGTTTCACAGTGCTGTAGCCAGTTGTAAATTGGCAGCTGCTATGGAGGAGCCTTTAGTTTCACAGTGCTGTAGCCAGTTAATCCAGCATTTCCGGGACAAACACCAAATCCATGCAGGACACATTTCATCAAGTGCAAATCCGGGACCTTCCCGGAGCTTCCGGGACAGTTGGAGGGTATGTATTAGTGTAGACGCACCACAAAGGATGCTAACTTCTCTAGTAAACTACATGTTCTATGAGGCTGGCCTTGTGTGGCCTCCCAGACAACATTCCAGCAGCAGTTCCTACAGCCCTAGGCACTGCCCTGGCACTAACAAGGAGGTGGAGCATAGCTCTATGGGGACACACACTGGACCATCACCACACTGAGTGGAGGCAGGTTGAAGTACATAGGTGGCCATAGCTCTATGGGGACACACACTGGACCAACACCACAATGGGTGGAGGCAGGTTGAAATAGGTGGCCATAGCTCTATGGGCACAACTTGGACCAACACCACTGGATTAAAAAACTAAAAACAGGGGGTAGCCATCCTCCTCTCCTGAAGAAGGGGATTCTCAAGACTGTCAAGTCACTACAAGTCTTAGGGAATCAAGAATGGAGGCCATATTTGGCAGGAGATTTCAAACCTTCTATTGTGATGGTGGGCACTACAAATGGAACAGATCTGAGGTCTCCTCATAAGGGATGAGGTCAATTGTTCTATTCCTAATAGTACCCACCACATACAGTTGCTGTTCCCATTGCCTAGGGCTAACTTAGAGGGGGGCAGACATGTAGTCTGGTGCATGGCCAGGCTGCTCTCTGTCCTGTGTGAGGAGTGTGGAGGTCTAGTGAAACTCTGTGCCCTGTGTGAGGAGTGTGGAGGTCTAGTGAAACTCTGTGCCCTGTGTGAGGAGTGTGGAGGTCTAGTGAAACTCTGTGCCCTGTGTGAGGAGTGTGGAGGTCTAGTGAAACTCTGTGCCCTGTGTGAGGAGTGTGGAGGTCTAGTGAAACTCTGTGCCCTGTGTGAGGAGTGTGGTGGTCTAGTGAAACTCTGTGCCCTGTGTGAAGAGTGTGGAGGTCTAGTACACAGTAGTTCATAACCATCTAAAACTAGCATTACATCATGATGATGTCACATGGTAATGCTAGCCATGGCCAGAGTCTAGTCATTGTCCAAGCACTAACACTATTCTCCAGGTGGAGTAGACAATTCTTTTTATTCTAATCTTTGTCCTTCACCATTCACTGCCTTCACTATTATACTAACTGCATTTCAAGCTTCATCTCATTATTGTCAACCATTCTTGAGTTACGATACTTTTAGCCGCCCACTTCATTGCATACCTCTCCAGAAATAAATAAGTGGGATAGTACCAAAGTGTTAAAGAACTGTGGTTACCACTTTGGACCTCCATAGATACTGCACACTTCACTGTATGGACTTGTATAGCTCAAAAGATAGGTCTCTCTGTGTGCTCTCTCTTGGTACTAAAAAACTGTTGCATAGGTACAAGCATACCAAAGGTACAGACAGTCAAAGTTGGGGACTCCAAACCACCTGCCCAAGTTTTCTGCATTTCTAGCTGCTAATTGTTGAGTGCAAGGCATTGAAATTAGCACCTGAGGCTAGAGGAGCTCTCCCATACAATAAGTGCTGTCATTATTAGCTCACACATAAGTAGGTGGTCAAGCACTTGGGCAAGTGTGGGTGGCTGGAACATCAACAATGTTCCAGCCACTCTACAATATACTGCATATCTACAGTGAAGTGTGTGCAATCTAGGAGCTGGCAAGTCATAACCACATGGTCATGTTTGTCAGTATATAATTTAGACCCCTCCCTCTTCACAGGAACATAAGCATATAATCTGCTGGCCCCATCTGTAGTGTTTGTGCAGCTCTACCAGTCCCAGTGCTTATAGCCACTCAAGACTTGATGCTGGCAAGTAGCTACTAGCAAGAGGTGAGGGCTGACTCCACTTCACATGGCAACCTGCAGCTCCAATACATGACCATGTAGGGCCAAACTAAACTGCCCTCAGCAAGCACTCTACACTGGCTGCAGGTGGCACATCAATCACTAGCACAGCATGAATGTGTGCACAGATATCCACTTTCATGGTAGCCCACGGTTTTCAGGGTGAGTGCACCAATAGCTACTGCCCCATACAACCTGTGGACATGCACACACACACACACTCACACACTCACACTAACACACACATTCTCACATAAACATCCATCTGCTCCAATAAGTACCCGGAGTCAATTCTCCAAGACCTAACTAGTCATTGTCCAAGCCCTAACTCTAGTCATTGTCCAAGCCCTAACCCTAGTCATTGTCCAAGCCCTAAACCTAGTCATTGTCCAAGCCCTAACCCTAGTCATTGTCCAAGCCCTAACCCTAGTCATGGTGCAAGCCCTAACCCTAGGCATTGTCCAAGCCCTAACCAAGCCCTAATCCTAGTCATTGTCCAAGCCCTAACCCTAGTCATTGTCCAAGCCCTAACCCTAGTCATTGTCTAAGCCCTAACCCTTGTCACTGTCCAAGCCCTAACCCTAGTCATTGTCCAAGCCCTAATCCTAGTCATAGTCAAGCCCTGACCCTAGTCATTGTCCAAGCCTTAACCCTAGTCATTGTCCAAGCCCTAACCCTATTCATTGTCCAAGCACTAACCCTAGTCATTGTCCAAGCCCTAACCCTAGTCATTGTCCAAGCCCTAACCCTAGTCATTGTCCAAGCCCTAACCCTAGTCATTGTCCAGGCCATCACCCTAGTCATTGTCCAAGCCCTAACCCTAGCCATGGTCCAAGCCCCAACCCTAGTCATTGTCCAAGCCCTAACCCTAGTCATTGTCAAAGCCCTAACCCTAGTCATTATCCAAGCCATAACCCTAGTCATTGTCCAAGCCCTAACCCTAGTCATTGTCCAAGCCCTAACCCTAGTCATTGTCCAAGCCCTAACCCTAGTCATGGTCCAAGCCTTAACCCTAGTCGTTGTCCAAGCCCTAACCCTAGTCATTGTCCAAGCCCTAACCCTAGTCATTGTCCAAGCCCTAAACCTAGTCATTGTCCAAGCCCTAACCCTAGTCATTGTCCAAGCCCTAACCCTAGTCATGGTGCAAGCCCTAACCCTAGGCATTGTCCAAGCCCTAACCAAGCCCTAATCCTAGTCATTGTCCAAGCCCTAACCCTAGTAATTGTCCAAGCCCTAACCCTAGTCATTGTCTAAGCCCTAACCCTTGTCACTGTCCAAGCCCTAACCCTAGTCATTGTCCAAGCCCTAATCCTAGTCATAGTCAAGCCCTGACCCTAGTCATTGTCCAAGCCTTAACCCTAGTCATTGTCCAAGCCCTAACCCTAGTCATTGTCCAAGCACTAACCCTAGTCATTGTCCAAGCCCTAACCCTAGTCATTGTCCAAGCCCTAACCCTAGTCATTGTCCAAGCCCTAACCCTAGTCATTGTCCAGGCCATCACCCTAGTCATTGTCCAAGCCCTAACCCTAGCCATGGTCCAAGCCCCAACCCTAGTCATTGTCCAAGCCCTAACCCTAGTCATTTTCAAAGCCCTAACCCTAGTCATTATCCAAGCCATAACCCTAGTCATTGTCCAAGCCCTAACCCTAGTCATTGTCCAAGCCCTAACCCTAGTCATTGTCCAAGCCCTAACCCTAGTCATGGTCCAAGCCTTAACCCTAGTCGTTGTCCAAGCCCTAACCCTAGTCATTGTCCAAGCCCTAACCCTAGTCATTGTCCAAGCCCTAACCCTAGTCATGGTCCAAGCCTTAACCCTAGTCATTATCCAAGGCCTAACCATAGTCATTATCCAAGCCCTAAACCATTAGTTAGAGCCTTATGAGGAAGCCCTAAAGTCCTAACCCTAGTCATTGTCCAAGCCCTAACCCTAGTCATTGTTCAAGCCCTAAACCTAGTCATTGTCCAAGCCCTAACCCTAGTCATTGTCCAAGCCCTAACCCTAGTCATTGTCCAAGCCCTAACCCTAGTCATTGTCCAAGCCCTAGCCCTAGTCATTGTCCAAGCCCTAACCCTTGTCATGGTCCAAGCCTTAACCCTAGTCATTATCCAAGCCCTAACCATAGTCATTATCCAAGCCCTAAACCTGTAGTTAGAGCCTTATGAGGTAGGTTAAATTGACACTACTAGAAGCCCTAAAGCCCTAACCCTAGTCATTGTCCAAGCCCTAAACATAGTCATTGTCCAAGCCCTAACCCTAGTCATTGTCCAAGCCCTAACCCTAGTCATTGTCCAAGCCCTAGCCCTAGTCATTGTCCAAGCCCTAGCCCTAGTCATTGTCCAAGCCCTAACCCTTGTCATGGTCCAAGCCTTAACCCTAGTCATTATCCAAGCCCTAACCCTAGTCATTGTCCAAGCCCTAACCCTAGTCATTGTCCAAGCCCTAACCCTAGTCATTTACCAAAACTAGGTCCTACACAACAATAACACACTTCCCAAGATCTTGCACTCCCCAGATGCCCTACTAGAGTTTACAGCAGGGATGTAGATTCATATTCACCAGTTCTTCCCTAAAAGGGATGCATGTAGCACACAGAAAGGTAACTGAGTGAATTATATACTCCTTAATAGATCTTGTAAATTCCTCAATGCCAGCTGCTAAAATACTACTTGCAGGCTAGATAGTGTATGTATTTGGGGAATGACTAACAGTTGGTAGCTATAACTCAAGCCACAGCTTTGTTTCTTTACCAGCCTACCTTCCTGGCTACATGCTCAGGCAGCATTGTTTCTTTACCACCTAACCCCTAACCCTAGTCATTGTCAAGGCACTAACCTGTTCAAGGCCAAGCACTAACCAAAGTCATTATCCAGTCCCTAATCGTAGTCTTTGTCCAAGCTCGTTTAAAGCTAGCCATTGTCTAAGCCCTATGCATGGTCCAAGACATACATACATGTACCTGTATCCCTAGTCATTGCCCAGTCCCAAATCCTAGTCAAACTGTACAGTACATACTTAACACTAGTCCTATTCCAAACCTTAACCCTAGTCATTGTCAATTGATTGGGTCAATCATTGGACAAAGTCTACAGTAACACTATTCATGGTCCAAGCCCTAACCATAGTCATTGTCCAGACCATAATCCTACATTTTCCAGGCACTAACCCTAGTCAATGTCCAACCCCTCACCGTAGTCACTGTCTAAGCAGTTATCCTAGTAATTTCCAAGCCCTAATCCTAGTCATTGTCCAAGCCTTGACCCTGAAGATGAGCTTTCTCTTCTGAAGAAGTGAGCAACTCCTTGCTAAAGCGGGGTAGGCGGCTTTCTCCCAGAAGCCAAAGTCAACCTCCTCTTCGCTATTGGATACATGCAGCACCACTGCTGGCATGTCAGGTATATAAGTGGTAGCCTACAGAGCTATTGGATACATGCAGTGCCACAGCTGGCATGTCAGGTATATAAGTGGTAACCTACAGAGCTATTGGATACATGCAGTGCCACAGCTGGCATGTCAGGTATATAAGTGGTAGCCTACAGAGCTATTGGATACATGCAGTGCCACAGCTGACATGTCAGGTATATAAGTGGTAACTACAGAGCTATTGGATACATGCAGTGCCACAGCTGGCATGTCAGGTATATAAGTGGTAGCCTACAGAGCTATTGGATACATGCAGTGCCACAGCTGGCATGTCAGGTATATAAGTGGTAACCTACAGAGCTATTGGATACATGCAGTGCCACAGCTGGCATGTCAGGTATATAAGTGGTAACCTACAGAGCTATTGGATACATGCAGTGCCACAGCTGGCATGTCAGGTATATAAGTGGTAGCCTACAGAGCTATTGGATACATGCAGTGCCACAGCTGGCATGTCAGGTATATAAGTGGTAGCCTACAGAGCTATTGGATACATGCAGAACCACAGCTGGCATGTCAGGTATATAAGTGGTAGCCTACAGAGCTATTGGATACATGCAGTGCCACAGCTGGCATGTCAGGTATATAAGTGGTAACCTACAGAGCTATTGGATACATGAAGTGCCACAGCTGGCATGTCAGGTATATAAGTGGCAGCCTACAGAGCTATTGGATACATGCAGTGCCACAGCTGGCATGTCAGGTATATAAGTGGTAGCCTACAGAAAATAGGCAGTGTAAGCTTGTAATATGGCAGAGATGAATAAGTGATTGTCCATATGCTTGGTTCCATGGAAACAACACTCCTATGTATGTATGTATGTATGTATGTATGTATAATGTTTCACTTGCTTATATTTGAATAAGAGAGCTGCTTCACTTTAACCATTTCAAGGAACTGGTGGCAGCCATTGTCAGCTTTAGCTTGAGAGCTACAAGAATGAGAGGAAGCAAATGTGCTACAAGTCAACATGGAAAAAGTTTTCCTTCACAAGCAAAGTGGTGTTAAAAATAAGTTCTCCAACCTCTCCTGGAAATAATAATATACACCAACCAAAACCAATCTTACTGTACCTCCTCCATCTCTCTAGACATCTTTCCCACCACCTCTCAATCTTTCTCCAACATCTCATGCAGAGAGAACCTTTACCAAATTGCTGTGCTGGGATAGGACCTGGATACGTCCGTCTCTTCCAGCCATATGACAGTGGCAATTACACTACCATGTAAGCTCAGACACCGTTGCAAATATTTGTACCTAAGCATTTGAATTACGTCCACATTCTTGGTGGGTGTGTGCGTGCCAAATAGTCTGCACTGTTGTTAAAAAAAATTGACTTTACACTTCTGCTTGGACGGGAGGAGCAAGAAAATGAACAAGTGTTGTTTTTTTAATGGCTGACGATTGCAACTGCCTTTGTGTACGGCCGCATCAGATATTTAGCTACTGTTTTTTTAGGTTCTTTTTAGGTGTTAACTGCATAGACTCCTGTGCTTACTGAATACATTCACTCTTAAGCAAAGACGAGCTCCTGGGCAGGTGTCCTTGCTGTAAATGATGTTGCAGACATGGAGAGATATAGCACTGCCTGGCAGACATAGAGAGATATAGCACTGCCTGACAGACATAGAGAGATATAGCACTGCCTGGCAGACATAGAGAGATATAGCACTGCCTGACAGACATAGAGAGATATAGCACGGCCTGGCAGACATAGAGAGATATAGCACTGCCTGGCAGACATAGAGAGATATAGCACTGCCTGGCAGACATAGAGAGATATAGCACTGCCTGACAGACATAGAGAGATATAGCACTGCCTGACAGACATAGAGAGATATAGCACTGCCTGACAGACATAGAGAGATATAGCACTGCCTGGCAGACATAGAGAGATATAGCACTGCCTGGCAGACATAGAGAGATATAGCACTGCCTGACAGACATAGAGAGATATAGCACTGCCTGGCAGAAATAGAGAGATATAGCACTGCCTGACAGACATAGAGAGATATAGCACTGCCTGACAGACATAGAGAGATATAGCACTGCCTGACTTTTGTTTGCTTGCACTACTCAATGAGCTCATTCTTGCAACAAGTGCAGCTCATTGTATTTACATTCTAATTAGAGAACACCTCCAGAAGTCCACACTTGAGAAATAAAAGAACTAAAAATACAATTATGACAACAAACAACTAACACACACACACACACACACACACTCACACATACAGAGTCATCCAATCAGACACTAATCACTGACAATCACAGCAACATCAACGGACACTAGACCTTGAGCAGCGGAGAGAGCTTGTGAAGGTGCAGCTGTACTTAAAGAATGGAGAGAGCTTGTGAAGGTGCAGCTGTACTTAAAGAATGGAGAGAGCTTGTGACTGTACTTAAAGAATGGAGAGAGCTTGTGAGGGTGCAGCTGTACTTAAAGAATGGAGAGAGCTTGTGAAGGTGCAGCTGTACTTAAAGAATGGAGAGAGCTTGTGACTGTACTTAAAGAATGGAGAGAGCTTGTGAGGGTGCAGCTGTACTTAAAGAATGGAGAGAGCTTGTGAAGGTGCAGCTGTACTTAAAGAATGGAGAGAGCTTGTGACTGTACTTAAAGAATGGAGAGAGCTTGTGAAGGTGCAGCTGTACTTAAAGAATGGAGAGAGCTTGTGAAGGTGCAGCTGTACTTAAAGAATGGAGAGAGGTTGTGACTGTACTTAAAGAATGGAGAGAGCTTGTGAGGGTGCAGCTGTACTTAAAGAATGGAGAGAGCTTGTGAAGGTGCAGCTGTACTTAAGGGGGAAAGAAGGCTGCGTATCGCGTAGTCTCATATAAAGTACCATATCTTTGCTCCCATTCACTCTAGTTTCCCAATTTATATATAAAATTATAGCTTGCAGTCTGTGCTTTCTAATGGTAAGTCTCTTTTGTCATTTAGTTTCGCCATAATTTTTTCCTGGCTCATTATAGGCTCTTCCAGTGCGGACCGTAAGCCGTTAAGTAAACCACGTTGCAGTAACGACCTTTGCGAGGCTCTTATTCGGGGTCAAAAAAAAAAAAAAAAATTAATTAAAAAAAGTCTATTAGTCAATCATAATGAGCACTACAAACTGCGCGTCTTGAAATTTCGAAAAAAAGTTTTTTTGTTGCATTTTCTGAACATAGATTTATGACATCACGTTAAATTTCCATCTATAGGTATTTTTTAGTAATCCTATCAAACAAAAACTCTCGCGCAAGTTGTAGAATATAAAATTTGCTTTCAAATGAAATATTTTTTTTTATGAAAGGATAAAAAATATTCAAGTAATCATTTGAACGGTTTTTAAAAAATCACTTCATAGATATTGAGCCTTGAAGTCCAAGCAGTTTGTAATCACATCCCAGCTGCCCCTGCTTCACTAGAATACATCCCCTCATTACTAGAATTGTGTGTGTACAAACAAAATGTTGAAAGCAACCAATTGACTTTCACAGTCCTTTATTTTTTCAACAACAGCAGTATACTACATCCTAACTACAACTTCAAGACCAACAATAATTATATATATATATATACATACACATAAATTAAAGATGCATCAGACTTGTTACGTTGCTTTGCTAATATTGAATTAGCAAACATAAACACGTCATCATTTGCAGGGCTCCCATGCCCAGGTCCATCCATCGTCGCCCTCCACACATGTCTTCCGACACGCTCCAGTAATCCCTGAAAAACAATAGAACACAAACAAAAGTCATCCTCCAGTAATTTCTAAGCTTGACAAAAATACACATAAACAAAAGTATCTTCCAGTAATCTTTGTTTGAAATCTCTGTTTGACAATAGAAAGCAAGACACAAACAAAATAAAAATGTTACAGGTCCCCCTTGCCAGGACCATACAATGCTCCGCCCTCCATTGAAACTCTGCTGCCTCTCGATGGCAAGCCCGACACTTGTTGCACTCCCGTTTATGTGCATTTGTATACCCATCACTAATTAATGTGTGTACCTAAGCTTCAGTCTCTCCACTGAATGCTAAAAAAGTTTTTGTGTTCCTACAACTTCCATAGAAACCGAAGAGCCTTCAAAATTGGCTTCACAATTTACCTTGTGACCCTCAAACCATTCTGTGTAACTTGCTTCTGTTTCATCTTCAGGTCTTCGCGCACAAGCTTGAAATTAGACATAAGATAATAATCTAAAACCTCTCCAGTGTCCCAAGACATCACCGCAACCAAGCCATAATTTGATTTGTGGCCCTGTCTAAGCCATGTGCCGTCAACAGTAATACTAACATCAATGATGTCTTCATGCCTAACCCTATAAAAATCATGTAACCTATGAGCGGCATCCAACATAATACTCTGTTACTGCATTTGCGTCACTCCCTATTGACCTAGTATATTTTAAAAAAACAAGTGGAACTAAGAGGGGGCAACATATCCATGACTGCAGTGATGTCTTCCAGACCAGAATGACTAATTCCAGCAATGCGAGCACCCAGTACTGACTGGATGTTCAAAGAATGCTTCTACAGATACAGGGTTCGAGATGTCTCGAGTGTTACTACAATTTGAACAAAAAGTAAACCATGCCTGCCCTACGGGCTTCAGTTGCAAGGGAGCTCAGTTACCAACTTATTACACCTTTCTATGACCTCTCTAAGCTTATCTAAGTTTATTATACGATTACCCTTACCTAGTTCTCCAACACCACCCGAGTCCAAAGAGGTAGAGCCAGTAGATCCAGTTGCAACAGCCACAGAAGCAGCTGAACGATCCATGAGAGCCAACTTCTTCCTGGTCATAGTCACTTGTCATAGTCACCAATGGAACTGGCCTCTCTTCAGACATTTGCAATTGATTGCAAGGTAAGTGAAGGTTCACAGAAGGCGCTACCCCACCTACAGGATCCAAGAGACTCACTAACAAAGGAAAGGAAACAGCTAGTAACTTTTTAGTATGGAGATAAACATTAAAACTTGCCTTGCGCGGCTACTGTGACAGGCTCAACAACAGCCGCCTGTAGGGCTTTCTTCTTCTTGTCTTCACTCTTCTTGAATCCTTGGCCTTTCTGTTTAAAATGCTTCTCTGTTCTCTTCCCCATAACTCAACAGTGTAAAAGTTTCAAGTGAACCTTGACCTAAAAAAACGTGCTCATCTTAGCGGTTGCGCACTACCCCCCCACCTGGCCAATTCATTGCGCAAACGACTGGTAAGGGTCTCCATGAAATTGGCAACATTTTGATATATAAAAACTGTATTTTGGGTAGGCGATCATCGCCGCCCGCCCGATTGTAGCCAGGTAAGACTGGGAGAGAACCTCTTCCAATGTGAAGTGAAATGAAATGAAATGGAATAATAATGCACTGTATAAAAATGGCTATATCTTCTGATGCAAGTATTCACTTGCTCTGAAACTTGAAACTCAAACTCCAGACATAATTATTATGAACCCTTTTGGGCCCATAAAAAAAAAATAGAAAAAATATGTGTTTTCAGCCCTCTTCCTCCCTTAAAGAATGGAGAGAGCTTGTGAAGGTGCAGCTGTACTTAAAGAATGGAGAGAGCTTGTGAAGGTGCAGCTGTACTTAAAGAATGGAGAGAGCTTGTGAAGGTGCAGCTGTACTTAAAGAATGGAGAGAGCTTGTGAAGGTGCAGCTGTACTTAAAGAATGGAGAGAGCTTGTGAAGGTGCAGCTGTACTTAAAGAATGGAGAGAGCTTGTGACTGTACTTAAAGAATGGAGAGAGCTTGTAAGGGTGCAGCTGTACTTAAAGAATGGAGAGAGCTTGTGAAGGTGCAGCTGTACTTAAAGAATGGAGAGAGCTTGTGACTGTACTTAAAGAATGGAGAGAGCTTGTGAGGGTGCAGCTGTACTAGAATGGAGAGAGCTTGTGACTGTACTTAAAGAATGGAGAGAGCTTGTGAGGGTGCAGCTGTACTTAAAGAATGGAGAGAGCTTGTGAAGGTGCAGCTGTACTTAAAGAATGGAGAGAGCTTGTGAAGGTGCAGCTGTACTTAAAGAATGGAGAGAGCTTGTGAAGGTGCAGCTGTACTTAAAGAATGGAGAGAGCTTGTGAAGGTGCAGCTGTACTTAAAGAATGGTAAGAGCTTGTGAAGGTGCAGCTGTACTTAAAGAATGGAGAGAGCTTGTGAAGGTGCAGCTGTACTTAAAGAATGGAGACAGCTTGTGAGGGTGCAGCTGTACTTAAAGAATGGAGAGAGCTTGTGATGTTGCAGCTGCAGGCTTATGAAGGTGCAGCTGGAAGCCAGGTTACGACAAACTGAGCTGTCCACAGGGCAAATCTTGGGCTAAGAGCAGGTGTTTGACTCCGAGGCTTCTCTCTGTCAAGGAGTAGAGGAACAATTAGTGCCACAAACTTCAACCATCTCCACTAGCACAGAGAAGTGCACTGAAAGGCTTGCTAATTAAATGTTGAGGTTATTTACACGTACATGTAGAACGTTTGATTAAAAAAAAATTCATTAGCATTGCTGATTAAGAGATTTAGTATGCTCCTCCTCTGAACACTGTCCAATGCTGGCTATATACTACATATATTCCATCTCTCTCCACCCATACCCACAGGTATACTTACTCAGTGAGGTGGGTCCCAGAGAGTGAAACTCCGCCCATCATCTCATGTCCGCTTGTTCGATGAGTTGCACTCCCTGCCAGGTAGGTTGAGGATGTTGCCATAGGGACAGACATGGGGACCAGAGGTGTGTGTGAAGTATAGGGTAACTAAACACCATATCTGAAGAATCCAACTGCTCCATCTCCAAAGTCTGCGGAGCCAGTCAAGTATCCAATAGAAATGCATTAATCATAGTTGGCCTGGTTACTATTACATCATCACAATCTCTGCCACATGCAATAACAATTTACACTTCTTCAGTCCATTAGGAATGCCCTCTAATAGCAACATCCCCTCTATCCCCCCCACCCCCAAGACTCATTATGAGGACCTACAAACAAACATAAGCAACAGACTCTCCCCCAATCTCACACCCAAAAGTGGAACCCTGATGTGTGACAAAGAAACAGTTCCAACGATGAAGACAAAGTATCTCCACCCAAATAATACCAGACACATGTTCCTTCATCTTGAGCAGGAAGTATATATATCTACACCAGCCAGGCCTCCAGTACTGGACACTTCCTGTGTCCTTTGTTACGTTAATTTTACATTATCTTATCGGTAGAGGAGGAGAGGGAAGGTTCTTGTTAGTGTGACCTCTTATTGGTAGAGTAGGAGAGGGAAGGTTCTTGTTAGTGTGACCTCTTATTGGCAGGGAAGGTTCTTGTTAGTGTGACCTCTTGTTGGTAGAGGAGGGCAGGGAAGGTTCTTGTTAGTGTGGCCTCTTATTGGTAGAGAAGGAGAGGGAAGGTTCTTGTTAGTGTGACCTCTTATTGGTAGAGGATGGCAGGGAAGGTTCTTGTTAGTGTGACCTCTTATTGGTAGAGGAGGGTAGGGAAGGTTCTTGTTAGTGTGACCTCTTATTGGTAGAGGAGGGTAGGGAAGGTTCTTGTTAGTGTGACCTCTTATTGGTAGAGGAGGAGAGGGAAGGTTCTTGTTAGTGTAACCTCTTATTGGTAGAGTAGGAGAGGGAAGGTTCTTGTTAGTGTGACCTCTTATTGGCAGGGAAGGTTCTTGTTAGTGTGACCTCTTGTTGGTAGAGGAGGGTAGGGAAGGTTCTTGTTAGTGTGACCTCTTATTGGTAGAGGAGGAGAGGGAAGGTTCTTGTTAGTGTGACCTCTTATTGGTAGAGGAGGAGAGGGAAGGTTCTTGTTAGTGTGACCTCTTATAGGTAGAGGAGGAGAGGGAAGGTTCTTGTTAGTGTGACCTCTTATTGGTAGAGAAGGAGAGGGAAGGTTCTTGTTAGTGTGACCTCTTGTTGGTAGAGGAGGGCAGGGAAGGTTCTTGTTAGTGTGGCCTCTTATTGGTAGAGAAGGAGAGGGAAGGTTCTTGTTAGTGTGACCTCTTATTGGTAGAGGATGGCAGGGAAGGTTCTTGTTAGTGTGACCTCTTATTGGTAGAGGAGGGTAGGGAAGGTTCTTGTTAGTGTGACCTCTTATTGGTAGAGGAGGGTAGGGAAGGTTCTTGTTAGTGTGACCTCTTATTGGTAGAGGAGGAGAGGGAAGGTTCTTGTTAGTGTGACCTCTTATTGGTAGAGGAGGGCAGGGAAGGTTCTTGTTAGTATGACCTCTTATTGGTAGAGGAGGGCAGGGAAGGTTCTTGTTAGTGTGACCTCTTATTGGTAGAGTAGGAGAGGTAAGATTCTTGTTAGTGTGACCTCTTATTGGTAGAGTAGGGTATGGAAGGTTCTTGTTAGTGTGACCTCTTATTGGTAGAGGAGGGCAGGGAAGGTTCTTGTTAGTGTGACCTCTTATTGGTAGAGGACGGGAGGGAAGGTTCTTGTTAGTGTGACCTCTTATTGATAGAGGAGGGTAGGGAAGGTTCTTGTTAGTGTGACCTCTTATTGGTAGAGTAGGAGAGGGAAGGTTCTTGTTAGTGTTACCTCTTATTGGTAGAGGAGGGCAGGGAAGGTTCTTGTTAGTGTGACCTCTTATTGGTAGAGGAGGGCAGGGAAGGTTCTTGTTAGTGTGACCTCTTATTGGTAGAGGAGGGCAGGGAAGGTTCTTGTTAGTGTGACCTCCTATTGGTAGAGGAGGGCAGGGAAGGTTCTTGTTAGTGTGACCTTATTGGTAGAGAAGGAGAGGGAAGGTTCTTGTTAGTGTGACCTCTTATTGGTAGAGGATGGCAGGGAAGGTTCTTGTTAGTGTGACCTCTTATTGGTAGAGGAGGGTAGGGAAGGTTCTTGTTAGTGTGACCTCTTATTGGTAGAGGAGGGTAGGGAAGGTTCTTGTTAGTGTGACCTCTTATTGGTAGAGGAGGAGAGGGAAGGTTCTTGTTAGTGTGACATCTTATTGGTAGAGTAGGAGAGGGAAGGTTCTTGTTAGTGTGACCTCTTATTGGCAGGGAAGGTTCTTGTTAGTGTGACCTCTTGTTGGTAGAGAAGGGTAGGGAAGGTTCTTGTTAGTGTGACCTCTTATTGGTAGAGGAGGAGAGGGAAGGTTCTTGTTAGTGTGACCTCTTATTGGTAGAGGAGGAGAGGGAAGGTTCTTGTTAGTGTGACCTCTTATCTGTAGAGGAGGAGAGGGAAGGTTCTTGTTAGTGTGACCTCTTATTGGCAGGGAAGGTTCTTGTTAGTGTGACCTCTTGTTGGTAGAGGAGGGCAGGGAAGGTTCTTGTTAGTGTGGCCTCTTATTGGTAGAGAAGGAGAGGGAAGGTTCTTGTTAGTGTGACCTCTTATTGGTAGAGGATGGCAGGGAAGGTTCTTGTTAGTGTGACCTCTTATTGGTAGAGGAGGGTAGGGAAGGTTCTTGTTAGTGTGACCTCTTATTGGTAGAGGAGGGTAGGGAAGGTTCTTGTTAGTGTGACCTCTTATTGGTAGAGGAGGAGAGGGAAGGTTCTTGTTAGTGTGACCTCTTATTGGTAGAGTAGGAGAGGGAAGGTTCTTGTTAGTGTGACCTCTTATTGGCAGGGAAGGTTCTTGTTAGTGTGACCTCTTGTTGGTAGAGGAGGGTAGGGAAGGTTCTTGTTAGTGTGACCTCTTATTGGTAGAGGAGGAGAGGGAAGGTTCTTGTTAGTGTGACCTCTTATTGGTAGAGGAGGAGAGGGAAGGTTCTTGTTAGTGTGACCTCTTATCGGTAGAGGAGGAGAGGGAAGGTTCTTGTTAGTGTGACCTCTTATTGGCAGGGAAGGTTCTTGTTAGTGTGACCTCTTGTTGGTAGAGGAGGGCAGGGAAGGTTCTTGTTAGTGTGGCCTCTTCTTGGTAGAGAAGGAGAGGGAAGGTTCTTGTTAGTGTGACCTCTTATTGGTAGATGATGGCAGGGAAGGTTCTTGTTAGTGTGACCTCTTATTGGTAGAGGAGGGTAGGGAAGGTTCTTGTTAGTGTGACCTCTTATTGGTAGAGGAGGGTAGGGAAGGTTCTTGTTAGTGTGACCTCTTATTGGTAGAGGAGGAGAGGGAAGATTCTTGTTAGTGTGACCTCTTATTGGTAGAGGAGGGTATGGAAGGTTCTTGTTAGTGTGACCTCTTATTGGTAGAGGAGGGCAGGGAGGTTCTTGTTAGTGTGACCTCTTATTGGTAGAGGACGGGAGGGAAGGTTCTTGTTAGTGTGACCTCTTATTGATAGAGGAGGGTAGGGAAGGTTCTTGTTAGTGTGACCTCTTATTGGTAGAGTAGGAGAGGGAAGGTTCTTGTTAGTGTTACCTCTTATTGGTAGAGGAGGGCAGGGAAGGTTCTTGTTAGTGTGACCTCTTATTGGTAGAGGAGGGCAGGGAAGGTTCTTGTTAGTGTGACCTCTTATTGGTAGAGGAGGGCAGGGAAGGTTCTTGTTAGTGTGACCTCTTATTGGTAGAGGAGGGCAGGGAAGGTTCTTGTTAGTGTGACCTCTTATTGGTAGAGGAGGGCAGGGAAGGTTCTTGTTAGTGTGACCTCTTATTGGTAGAGGAGGGCAGGGAAGGTTCTTGTTAGTGTGACCTCTTATTGGTAGAGAAGGAGAGGGAAGGTTCTTGTTAGTGTGACCTCTTATTGGTAGAGGAGGGTAGGGAAGGTTCTTGTTAGTGTGACCTCTTATTGGTAGAGGATGGCAGGGAAGGTTCTTGTTAGTGTGACCTCTTATTGGTAGAGGAGGGTAGGGAAGGTTCTTGTTAGTGTGACCTCTTATTGGTAGAGGAGGGTAGGGAAGGTTCTTGTTAGTGTGACCTCTTATTGGTAGAGGAGGAGAGGGAAGGTTCTTGTTAGTGTGACCTCTTATTGGTAGAGTAGGAGAGGGAAGGTTCTTGTTAGTGTGACCTCTTATTGGCAGGGAAGGTTCGTTAGTGTGACCTCTTGTTGGTAGAGGAGGGTAGGGAAGGTTCTTGTTAGTGTGACCTCTTATTGGTAGAGGAGGAGAGGGAAGGTTCTTGTTAGTGTGACCTCTTATTGGTAGAGGAGGGCAGGGAAGGTTCTTGTTAGTGTGACCTCTTATTGGTAGAGGAGGGCAGGGAAGGTTCCTGTTAGTGTGACCTCTTATTGGTAGAGGAGGGCAGGGAAGGTTCTTGTTAGTGTGACCTCTTATTGGTAGAGGAGGAGGAGAGGGAAGGTTCTTGTTAGTGTGACCTCTTATTGGTAGAGGAGGGCAGGGAAGGTTTTTGTTAGTGTGACCTCTTATTGGTAGAGGAGGGCAGGGAAGGTTCTTGTTAGTGTGCCCTCTTATTGGTAGAGGAGGGCAGGGAAGGTTCTTGTTAGTGTGCCCTCTTATTGGTAGAGGAGGGTAAGGAAGGTTCTTGTTAGTGTGACCTCTTATTGGTAGAGGAGGGTAGGGAAGGTTCTTGTTAGTATGACCTCTTATTGGTAGAGGAGGGTAGGGAAGGTTCTTGTTAGTGTGACCTCTTATTGGTAGAGAGGGCAGGGAAGGTTCTTGTTAGTGTGCCCTCTTATTGGTAGAGGAGGAGAGAGAAGGTTCTTGTTAGCGTGACCTCTTATTGGTAGAGGAGGGTAGGGAAGGTTCTTGTTAGTGTGACCTCTTATTGGTAGAGGAGGAGAAGGAAGGTTCTTGTTAGTGTGACCTCTTATTGGTAGAGGAGGGCAGGGAAGGTTCTTGTTAGTGTGACCTCTTATTGGTAGAGGAGGGCAGGGAAGGTTCTTGTTAGTGTGACCTCTTATTGGTACAGGAGGGCAGGGAAGGTTCTTGTTAGTGTGACCTCTTATTGGTAGAGGAGGGCAGGGAAGGTTCTTGTTAGTGTGACCTCTTATTGGTAGAGGAGGAGAGGGAAGGTTCTTGTTAGTGTGACCTCTTATTGGTAGAGGAGGGTAAGGAAGGTTCTTGTTAGTGTGACCTCTTATTGGTAGAGGAGGGTAGGGAAGGTTCTTGTTAGTGTGACCTTTTATTGGTAGAGGAGAGCAGGGAAGGTACTTGTTAGTGTGACCTCTTATTGGTAGTGGAGGGTAGGGAAGGTTCTTGTTAGTGTGCCCTCTTATTGGTAGAGGAGGGTAGGGAAGGTTCTTGTTAGTGTGACCTCTTATTGGTAGAGGAGGGCAGGGAAGGTTCTTGTTAGTGTGCCCTCTTATTGGTAGAGGAGGGTAAGGAAGGTTCTTGTTAGTGTGACCTCTTATTGGTAGAGGAGGGTAGGGAAGGTTCTTGTTAGTGTGACCTCTTATTGGTAGAGGAGGGTAGGGAAGGTTCTTGTTAGTGTGACCTCTTATTGGTAGAGGAGGGCAGGGAAGGTTTTTGTTAGTGTGCCCTCTTATATGGTAGAGGAGGAGAGAGAAGGTTCTTGTTAGTGTGACCTCTTATTGGTAGAGGAGGGTAGGGAAGGTTCTTGTTAGTGTGACCTCTTATTGGTAGAGGAGGAGAAGGAAGGTTCTTGTTAGTGTGACCTCTTATTGGTAGAGGAGGGCAGGGAAGGTTCTTGTTAGTGTGACCTCTTATTGGTAGAGGAGGGCAGGGAAGGTTCTTGTTAGTGTGACCTCTTATTGGTACAGGAGGGCAGGGAAGGTTCTTGTTAGTGTGACCTCTTATTGGTAGAGGAGGGCAGGGAAGGTTCTTGTTAGTGTGACCTCTTATTGGTAGAGGAGGGCAGGGAAGGTTCTTGTTAGTGTGACCTCTTATTGGTAGAGGAGGAGAGGGAAGGTTCTTGTTAGTGTGACCTCTTATTGGTACAGGAGGGCAGGGAAGGTTCTTGTTAGTGTGACCTCTTATTGGTAGTGGAGGGTAGGGAAGGTTCTTGTTAGTGTGACCTCTTATTGGTAGAGGAGGAGAGGGAAGGTTCTTGTTAGTGTGACCTCTTATTGGTAGAGGAGGGCAGGGAAGGTTCTTGTTAGTGTGACCTCTTATTGGTAGAGGAGGGCAGGGAAGGTTCTTGTTAGTGTGACCTCTTATTGGTAGAGGAGGAGAGGGAAGGTTCTTGTTAGTGTGACCTCTTATTGGTACAGGAGGGCAGGGAAGGTTCTTGTTAGTGTGACCTCTTATTGGTAGTGGAGGGTAGGGAAGGTTCTTGTTAGTGTGACCTCTTATTGGTAGAGGAGGAGAGGGAAGGTTCTTGTTAGTGTGACCTCTTATTGGTAGAGGAGGGCAGGGAAGGTTCTTGTTAGTGTGACCTCTTATTGGTAGAGGAGGATATAGGGAAGGTTCTTGTTAGTGTGACCTCTTATTGGTAGAGGAGGAGAGGGAAGGTTCTTGTTAGTGTGACCTCTTATTGGTAGAGGAGGGCAGGGAAGGTTCTTGTTAGTGTGACCTCTTATTGGTAGAGGAGGGTAGGGAAGGTTCTTGTTAGTGTGACCTCTTATTGGTAGAGGAGGAGAAGGAAGGTTCTTGTTAGTGTGACCTCTTATTGGTAGAGGAGGGCAGGGAAGGTTCTTGTTAGTGTGAGGCAGGGAAGGTTCGTTAGTGTGACCTCTTATTGGTACAGGAGGGCAGGGAAGGTTTCTTTACAGTACTTCTACAAGACATTGTCCAGCCCCTAACCCTAGTCATTGTACAAGACCTAACCCTAGTCATTGTCCAAGCCCTAACCCTAGTCATTGTCCAAACACTAACCCTAGTCATTGTTCAAGCCCTAACCCTAGTCATTGTACAAGCCCTAACCCTAGTCATTGTCCAAACCCTAACCCTAGTCATTGTCCAAGCCCTAACCCTAGTCATTGTCCAACTCTAACCCTAGTCATTGTCCAAGCCCTAACCACAGTCAATGTCCAGGCCCTAACCCTAGTCATTGTCCAAGCCCTAACCACAGTCAATGTCCAGGACCTAACCCTAGTCATTGTCCAAGACCTAACCCTAGTCATTGTCCAAACACTAACCCTAGTCATTGTCCAAGCCCTAACCACAGTCAATGTCCAGGCCCTAACCCTAGTCATTGTCCAAGCGCTAGCCCTAGTCATTGACAAGCCCTAACCCTAGCTTTTGTCCATGCCCAAAACATGGTCAATGTCAAACCCCTAATCCTAGCCTTAGTCAAACTCCTAACCCTAGTCATTGTTGAGGTACTAACACTAGTCATGGTCCAAGCCCTAATCCTAGTCATTGTCCAAGCACTAACCCTAGTCATTGTCCAGGCGCTAACCCTAGTCATTGTCCAAGCCCTAAACCTAGTCATTTTCCAAGCCCTAACCCTAGTCATTGTCAAAGCCATAAACCTAGTCATTATACAAGCCTTAACCGTAGTAATAATCCAAGCCCTAACCCTAGTCATTGTCCAAGCCCTAACCCTAGTCATTGTCCAAGCCCTTACCCTAGTCATTGTCCAAGCACTAACCCTAGTCATTGTCCAAGCTCTAACCCTAGTCATTGTCCAAGCCCTAACCCTAGTCATTGTCCAAGCCCTAACCACAGTCAATGTCCAGGCCCTAACCCTAGTCATTGTCCAAGCCCTAACCACAGTCAATGTCCAGGACCTAACCCTAGTCATTGTACAAGACCTAACCCTAGTCATTGTCCAAGCCCTAACCCTAGTCATTGTCCAAACACTAACCCTAGTCATTGTTCAAGCCCTAACCCTAGTCATTGTCCAAGCCCTAACCCTAGTCATTGTCCAAACCCTAACCCTAGTCATTGTCCAAGCCCTAACCCTAGTCATTGTCCAACTCTAACCCTAGTCATTGTCCAAGCCCTAACCACAGTCAATGTCCAGGCCCTAACCCTAGTCATTGTCCAAGCCCTAACCACAGTCAATGTCCAGGACCTAACCCTAGTCATTGTCCAAGACCTAACCCTAGTCATTGTCCAAGCCCTAACCCTAGTCATTGTCAAAACACTAACCCTAGTCATTGTCCAAGCCCTAACCACAGTCAATGTCCAGGCCCTAACCCTAGTCATTGTCCAAGCCCTAACCACAGTCAATGTCCAGGACCTAACCCTAGTCATTGTCCAAGACCTAACCCTAGTCATTGTCCAAGCCCTAACCCTAGTCATTGTCCAAACACTAACCCTAGTCATTGTTCAAGCCCTAACCCTAGTCATTGTCCAAGCCCTAACCCTAGTCATTGTCCAAACCCTAACCCTAGTCATTGTCCAAGCCCTAACCCTAGTCATTGTCCAACTCTAACCCTAGTCATTGTCCAAGCCCTAACCACAGTCAATGTCCAGGCCCTAACCCTAGTCATTGTCCAAGCCCTAACCACAGTCAATGTCCAGGACCTAACCCTAGTCATTGTCCAAGACCTAACCCTAGTCATTGTCCAAGCCCTAACCCTAGTCATTGTCCAAACACTAACCCTAGTCATTGTCCAAGCCCTAACCACAGTCAATGTCCAGGCCCTAACCCTAGTCATTGTCCAAGCCCTAACCACAGTCATTGTCCAAGCCCTAACCCTAGTCATTGTCCAAACCCTAACCCTAGTCATTGTCCAAGCCCTAACCACAGTCAATGTCCAGGTAGTCATTGTCCAAGACCTAACCACAGTCAATGTCCAGGCCCTAACCCTAGTCATTGTCCAAGCCCTAACCCTAGTCATTGTCCAAGCCTTAACCCTAGTCATTGTCCAAGCTCTAACCCTAGTCATTGTCCAAGCCCTAACCCTAGTCATTGTCCAAGCCCTAACCACAGTCAATGTCCAGGCCCTAACCCTAGTCATTGTCCAAGACCTAACCCTAGTCATTGTCCAAGACCTAACCCTAGTCATTGTCCAACCCATAACCCTAGTCATTGTCCAAGCCCTAACCCTAGTCATTGTCCAAGACCTAACCCTAGTCATTGTCCAAACACTAACCCTAGTCATTGTTCAAGCCCTAACCCTAGTCATTGTCCAGGTAGTCATTGTCCAAGACCTAACCCTAGTCAATGTCCAAGCCCTAACCCTAGTCAATGTCCAAGCCCTAACCCTAGTCATTGTCCAAGACCTAACCCTAGTCATTGTCCAAGCCCTAACCCTAGTCATTGTCCAAACACTAACCCTAGTCATTGTTCAAGCCCTAACCCTAGTCATTGTCCAAGCCCTAACCCTAGTCATTGTCCAAACCCTAACCCTAGTCATTGTCCAAGCCCTAACCCTAGTCATGGTCCAAACACTAACTCTAGTCATTGTTCAAGCCCTAACCCTAGTCATTGTCCAAGCCCTAACCCTAGTCATTGTCCAAACCCTAACCCTAGTCATTGTCCAAGCCCTAACCCTAGTCATTGTCCAACTCTAACCCTAGTCATTGTCCAAGCCCTAACCCTAGTCATTGTCCAAGCTCTAACCCTAGTCATTGTCCAAGCCCTAACCCTAGTCATTGTCCAAGCCCTAACCCTAATCATTGTCCAAGCCCTAACCCTAGTCATTGTCCAAACCCTAACCCTAGTCATTGTCCAAGCCCTAACCCTAGTCATTGTCCAACTCTAACCCTAGTCATTGTCCAAGCCCTAACCCTAGTCATTGTCCAAGCTCTAACCCTAGTCATTGTCCAAGCCCTAACCCTAGTCATTGTCCAAGCCCTAACCCTAGTCATTGTCCAAGCCCTAACCCTAGTCATTGTCCAAGCCCTAACCCTAGTCATTGTCCAAGCCCTAACCCTAGTCATTGTCCAAGCCCTAACCCTAGTCATGGTCCAAACACTAACCCTAGTCATTGTCCAAGCCCTGACCCTAGTCATTGTCCAAGCCCTAACCCTAGTCATTGTCCAAGCCCTAACCCTAGTCATTGTCCAAGCCCTAACCCTAGTCATTGTCCAAGCCCTAACCCTATTCATGGTCCAAGCCCTAACCCTAGTCATGGTCAAGGCCGTAACCTTAGTCATTGTCCAAGCCCTAAACCTAGTCATTTTCCAAGCCCTAACCCTAGTCATTGTCAAAGCCATAAACCTAGTCATTATACAAGCCTTAACCGTAGTAATAATCCAAGCCCTAACCCTAGTCATTGTCCAAGCCCTAACCCTAGTCATTGTCCAAGCCCTAACCCTAGTCATTGTCCAAGCCCTAACCCTAGTCATTGTCCAAGCCCTAACCCTAGTCATTGTCCAAGCCCTAACCCTAGTCATTGTCCAAGCCCTAACCCTAGTCATGGTCCAAACACTAACCCTAGTCATTGTCCAAGCCCTGACCCTAGTCATTGTCCAAGCCCTAACCCTAGTCATTGTCCAAGCCCTAACCCTAGTCATTGTCCAAGCCCTAACCCTAGTCATTGTCCAAGCCCTAACCCTATTCATGGTCCAAGCCCTAACCCTAGTCATGGTCAAGGCCGTAACCTTAGTCATTGTCCAAGCCCTAAACCTAGTCATTTTCCAAGCCCTAACCCTAGTCATTGTCAAAGCCATAAACCTAATCATTATACAAGCCTTAACCGTAGTAATAATCCAAGCCCTAACCCTAGTCATTGTCCAAGCCCTAACCCTAGTCATTGTCCAAGCCCTAACCCTAGTCATTGTCCAAGCACTAACCCTAGTCATTGTCCAAGCTCTAACCCTAGTCATTTCCAAGCCCTAACCCTAGTCATTGTCCAAGCCCTAACCACAGTCAATGTCCAGGCCCTAACCCTAGTCATTGTCCAAGCCCTAACCACAGTCAATGTCCAGGACCTAACCCTAGTCATTGTCCAAGACCTAACCCTAGTCATTGTCCAAGCCCTAACCCTAGTCATTGTCCAAACACTAACCCTAGTCATTGTTCAAGCCCTAACCCTAGTCATTGTCCAAGCCCTAACCCTAGTCATTGTCCAAACCCTAACCCTAGTCATTGTCCAAGCCCTAACCCTAGTCATTGTCCAACTCTAACCCTAGTCATTGTCCAAGCCCTAACCACAGTCAATGTCCAGGCCCTAACCCTAGTCATTGTCCAAGCCCTAACCACAGTCAATGTTCAGGACCTAACCCTAGTCATTGTCCAAGACCTAACCCTAGTCATTGTCCAAGCCCTAACCCTAGTCATTGTCCAAACACTAACCCTAGTCATTGTCCAAGCCCTAACCACAGTCAATGTCCAGGCCCTAACCCTAGTCATTGTCCAAGCCCTAACCACAGTCATTGTCCAAGCCCTAACCCTAGTCATTGTCCAAACCCTAACCCTAGTCATTGTCCAAGCACTAACCCTAGTCATTGTCCAAGCCCTAACCACAGTCAATGTCCAGGTAGTCATTGTCCAAGACCTAACCACAGTCAATGTCCAGGCCCTAACCCTAGTCATTGTCCAAGCCCTAACCCTAGTCATTGTCCAAGCCTTAACCCTAGTCATTGTCCAAGCTCTAACCCTAGTCATTGTCCAAGCCCTAACCCTAGTCATTGTCCAAGCCCTAACCACAGTCAATGTCCAGGCCCTAACCCTAGTCATTGTCCAAGACCTAACCCTAGTCATTGTCCAAACCCTAACCCTAGTCATTGTCCAAGCCCTAACCCTAGTCATTGTCCAACTCTAACCCTAGTCATTGTCCAAGACCTAACCCTAGTCATTGTCCAAGCCTTAACCCTAGTCATTGTCCAAGACCTAACCCTAGTCATTGTCCAAGCCCTAACCCTAGTCATTGTCCAAACACTAACCCTAGTCATTGTTCAAGCCCTAACCCTAGTCATTGTCCAAGCCCTAACCCTAGTCATTGTCCAAACCCTAACCCTAGTCATTGTCCAAGCCCTAACCCTAGTCATGGTCCAAACACTAACTCTAGTCATTGTTCAAGCCCTAACCCTAGTCATTGTCCAAGCCCTAACCCTAGTCATTGTCCAAACCCTAACCCTAGTCATTGTCCAAGCCCTAACCCTAGTCATTGTCCAACTCTAACCCTAGTCATTGTCCAAGCCCTAACCCTAGTCATTGTCCAAGCTCTAACCCTAGTCATTGTCCAAGCCCTAACCCTAGTCATTGTCCAAGCCCTAACCCTAATCATTGTCCAAGCCCTAACCCTAGTCATTGTCCAAACCCTAACCCTAGTCATTGTCCAAGCCCTAACCCTAGTCATTGTCCAACTCTAACCCTAGTCATTGTCCAAGCCCTAACCCTAGTCATTGTCCAAGCTCTAACCCTAGTCATTGTCCAAGCCCTAACCCTAGTCATTGTCCAAGCCCTAACCCTAGTCATTGTCCAAGCCCTAACCCTAGTCATTGTCCAAGCCCTAACCCTAGTCATTGTCCAAGCCCTAACCCTAGTCATTGTCCAAGCCCTAACCCTAGTCATGGTCCAAACACTAACCCTAGTCATTGTCCAAGCCCTGACCCTAGTCATTGTCCAAGCCCTAACCCTAGTCATTGTCCAAGCCCTAACCCTAGTCATTGTCCAAGCCCTAACCCTAGTCATTGTCCAAGCCCTAACCCTATTCATGGTCCAAGCCCTAACCCTAGTCATGGTCAAGGCCGTAACCTTAGTCATTGTCCAAGCCCTAAACCTAGTCATTTTCCAAGCCCTAACCCTAGTCATTGTCAAAGCCATAAACCTAGTCATTATACAAGCCTTAACCGTAGTAATAATCCAAGCCCTAACCCTAGTCATTGTCCAAGCCCTAACCCTAGTCATTGTCCAAGCCCTAACCCTAGTCATTGTCCAAGCCCTAACCCTAGTCATTGTCCAAGCCCTAACCCTAGTCATTGTCCAAGCCCTAACCCTAGTCATTGTCCAAGCCCTAACCCTAGTCATGGTCCAAACACTAACCCTAGTCATTGTCCAAGCCCTGACCCTAGTCATTGTCCAAGCCCTAACCCTAGTCATTGTCCAAGCCCTAACCCTAGTCATTGTCCAAGCCCTAACCCTAGTCATTGTCCAAGCCCTAACCCTATTCATGGTCCAAGCCCTAACCCTAGTCATGGTCAAGGCCGTAACCTTAGTCATTGTCCAAGCCCTAAACCTAGTCATTTTCCAAGCCCTAACCCTAGTCATTGTCAAAGCCATAAACCTAATCATTATACAAGCCTTAACCGTAGTAATAATCCAAGCCCTAACCCTAGTCATTGTCCAAGCCCTAACCCTAGTCATTGTCCAAGCCCTAACCCTAGTCATTGTCCAAGCACTAACCCTAGTCATTGTCCAAGCTCTAACCCTAGTCATTTCCAAGCCCTAACCCTAGTCATTGTCCAAGCCCTAACCACAGTCAATGTCCAGGCCCTAACCCTAGTCATTGTCCAAGCCCTAACCACAGTCAATGTCCAGGACCTAACCCTAGTCATTGTCCAAGACCTAACCCTAGTCATTGTCCAAGCCCTAACCCTAGTCATTGTCCAAACACTAACCCTAGTCATTGTTCAAGCCCTAACCCTAGTCATTGTCCAAGCCCTAACCCTAGTCATTGTCCAAACCCTAAACCTAGTCATTGTCCAAGGCCTAACCCTAGTCATTGTCCAACTCTAACCCTAGTCATTGTCCAAGCCCTAACCACAGTCAATGTCCAGGCCCTAACCCTAGTCATTGTCCAAGCCCTAACCACAGTCAATGTTCAGGACCTAACCCTAGTCATTGTCCAAGACCTAACCCTAGTCATTGTCCAAGCCCTAACCCTAGTCATTGTCCAAACACTAACCCTAGTCATTGTCCAAGCCCTAACCACAGTCAATGTCCAGGCCCTAACCCTAGTCATTGTCCAAGCCCTAACCACAGTCATTGTCCAAGCCCTAACCCTAGTCATTGTCCAAACCCTAACCCTAGTCATTGTCCAAGCACTAACCCTAGTCATTGTCCAAGCCCTAACCACAGTCAATGTCCAGGTAGTCATTGTCCAAGACCTAACCACAGTCAATGTCCAGGCCCTAACCCTAGTCATTGTCCAAGCCCTAACCCTAGTCATTGTCCAAGCCTTAACCCTAGTCATTGTCCAAGCTCTAACCCTAGTCATTGTCCAAGCCCTAACCCTAGTCATTGTCCAAGCCCTAACCACAGTCAATGTCCAGGCCCTAACCCTAGTCATTGTCCAAGACCTAACCCTAGTCATTGTCCAAGACCTAACCCTAGTCATTGTCCAACCCATAACCCTAGTCATTGTCCAAGCCCTAACCCTAGTCATTGTCCAAGACCTAACCCTAGTCATTGTCCAAACACTAACCCTAGTCATTGTTCAAGCCCTAACCCTAGTCATTGTCCAGGTAGTCATTGTCCAAGACCTAACCCTAGTCAATGTCCAAGCCCTAACCCTAGTCAATGTCCAAGCCCTAACCCTAGTCATTGTCCAAACACTAACCCTAGTCATTGTTCAAGCCCTAACCCTAGTCATTGTCCAAGCCCTAACCCTAGTCATTGTCCAAACCCTAACCCTAGTCATTGTCCAAGCCCTAACCCTAGTCATGGTCCAAACACTAACCCTAGTCATTGTTCAAGCCCTAACCCTAGTCATTGTCCAAGCCCTAACCCTAGTCATTGTCCAAACCCTAACCCTAGTCATTGTCCAAGCCCTAACCCTAGTCATTGTCCAACTCTAACCCTAGTCATTGTCCAAGCCCTAACCCTAGTCATTGTCCAAGCTCTAACCCTAGTCATTGTCCAAGCCCTAACCCTAGTCATTGTCCAAGCCCTAACCCTAGTCATTGTCCAAGCCCTAACCCTAGTCATTGTCCAAACCCTAACCCTAGTCATTGTCCAAGCCCTAACCCTAGTCATTGTCCAACTCTAACCCTAGTCATTGTCCAAGCCCTAACCCTAGTCATTGTCCAAGCTCTAACCCTAGTCATTGTCCAAGCCCTAACCCTAGTCATTGTCCAAGCCCTAACCCTAGTCATTGTCCAAGCCCTAACCCTAGTCATTGTCCAAGCCCTAACCCTAGTCATTGTCCAAGCCCTAACCCTAGTCATTGTCCAAGCCCTAACCCTAGTCATGGTCCAAACACTAACCCTAGTCATTGTCCAAGCCCTGACCCTAGTCATTGTCCAAGCCCTAACCCTAGTCATTGTCCAAGCCCTAACCCTAGTCATTGTCCAAGCCCTAACCCTAGTCAATGTCCAAGCCCTAACCCTAGTCATGGTCCAAACCCTAACCCTAGTCATTGTCCAAGCCCTAACCCTAGTCATTGTCCAAGCCCTAACCACAGTCAATGTCCAGGTAGTCATTGTCCAAGCCCTAACCCTAGTCATTGTTCAAGCCCTAACCCTAGTCAATGTCCAAGCCCTAACCCTAGTCATTGTCCAAGCCCTAACCCTAGTCATTGTCCAAACCCTAACCCTAGTCATTGTCCAAGCCCTAACCCTAGTCATTGTCCAACTCTAACCCTAGTCATTGTCCAAGCCCTAACCCTAGTCATTGTCCAAGCTCTAACCCTAGTCATTGTCCAAGCCCTAACCCTAGTCATTGTCCAAGCCCTAACCCTAATCATTGTCCAAGCCCTAACCCTAGTCATTGTCCAAACCCTAACCCTAGTCATTGTCCAAGCCCTAACCCTAGTCATTGTCCAACTCTAACCCTAGTCATTGTCCAAGCCCTAACCCTAGTCATTGTCCAAGCTCTAACCCTAGTCATTGTCCAAGCCCTAACCCTAGTCATTGTCCAAGCCCTAACCCTAGTCATTGTCCAAGCCCTAACCCTAGTCATTGTCCAAGCCCTAATCCTAGTCATTGTCCAAGCCCTAACCCTAGTCATTGTCCAAGCCCTAACCCTAGTCATGGTCCAAACACTAACCCTAGTCATTGTCCAAGCCCTGACCCTAGTCATTGTCCAAGCCCTAACCCTAGTCATTGTCCAAGCCCTAACCCTAGTCATTGTCCAAGCCCTAACCCTAGTCATTGTCCAAGCCCTAACCCTATTCATGGTCCAAGCCCTAACCCTAGTCATGGTCAAGGCCGTAACCTTAGTCATTGTCCAAGCCCTAAACCTAGTCATTTTCCAAGCCCTAACCCTAGTCATTGTCAAAGCCATAAACCTAGTCATTATACAAGCCTTAACCGTAGTAATAATCCAAGCCCTAACCCTAGTCATTGTCCAAGCCCTAACCCTAGTCATTGTCCAAGCCCTAACCCTAGTCATTGTCCAAGCCCTAACCCTAGTCATTGTCCAAGCCCTAACCCTAGTCATTGTCCAAGCCCTAACCCTAGTCATTGTCCAAGCCCTAACCCTAGTCATGGTCCAAACACTAACCCTAGTCATTGTCCAAGCCCTGACCCTAGTCATTGTCCAAGCCCTAACCCTAGTCATTGTCCAAGCCCTAACCCTAGTCATTGTCCAAGCCCTAACCCTAGTCATTGTCCAAGCCCTAACCCTATTCATGGTCCAAGCCCTAACCCTAGTCATGGTCAAGGCCGTAACCTTAGTCATTGTCCAAGCCCTAAACCTAGTCATTTTCCAAGCCCTAACCCTAGTCATTGTCAAAGCCATAAACCTAATCATTATACAAGCCTTAACCGTAGTAATAATCCAAGCCCTAACCCTAGTCATTGTCCAAGCCCTAACCCTAGTCATTGTCCAAGCCCTAACCCTAGTCATTGTCCAAGCACTAACCCTAGTCATTGTCCAAGCTCTAACCCTAGTCATTTCCAAGCCCTAACCCTAGTCATTGTCCAAGCCCTAACCACAGTCAATGTCCAGGCCCTAACCCTAGTCATTGTCCAAGCCCTAACCACAGTCAATGTCCAGGACCTAACCCTAGTCATTGTCCAAGACCTAACCCTAGTCATTGTCCAAGCCCTAACCCTAGTCATTGTCCAAACACTAACCCTAGTCATTGTTCAAGCCCTAACCCTAGTCATTGTCCAAGCCCTAACCCTAGTCATTGTCCAAACCCTAACCCTAGTCATTGTCCAAGCCCTAACCCTAGTCATTGTCCAACTCTAACCCTAGTCATTGTCCAAGCCCTAACCACAGTCAATGTCCAGGCCCTAACCCTAGTCATTGTCCAAGCCCTAACCACAGTCAATGTTCAGGACCTAACCCTAGTCATTGTCCAAGACCTAACCCTAGTCATTGTCCAAGCCCTAACCCTAGTCATTGTCCAAACACTAACCCTAGTCATTGTCCAAGCCCTAACCACAGTCAATGTCCAGGCCCTAACCCTAGTCATTGTCCAAGCCCTAACCACAGTCATTGTCCAAGCCCTAACCCTAGTCATTGTCCAAACCCTAACCCTAGTCATTGTCCAAGCACTAACCCTAGTCATTGTCCAAGCCCTAACCACAGTCAATGTCCAGGTAGTCATTGTCCAAGACCTAACCACAGTCAATGTCCAGGCCCTAACCCTAGTCATTGTCCAAGCCCTAACCCTAGTCATTGTCCAAGCCTTAACCCTAGTCATTGTCCAAGCTCTAACCCTAGTCATTGTCCAAGCCCTAACCCTAGTCATTGTCCAAGCCCTAACCACAGTCAATGTCCAGGCCCTAACCCTAGTCATTGTCCAAGACCTAACCCTAGTCATTGTCCAAACCCTAACCCTAGTCATTGTCCAAGCCCTAACCCTAGTCATTGTCCAACTCTAACCCTAGTCATTGTCCAAGACCTAACCCTAGTCATTGTCCAAGCCTTAACCCTAGTCATTGTCCAAGCTCTAACCCTAGTCATTGTCCAAGCCCTAACCCTAGTCATTGTCCAAGCCCTAACCACAGTCAATGTCCAGGCCCTAACCCTAGTCATTGTCCAAGACCTAACCCTAGTCATTGTCCAAGACCTAACCCTAGTCATTGTCCAACCCATAACCCTAGTCATTGTCCAAGCCCTAACCCTAGTCATTGTCCAAGACCTAACCCTAGTCATTGTCCAAACACTAACCCTAGTCATTGTTCAAGCCCTAACCCTAGTCATTGTCCAGGTAGTCATTGTCCAAGACCTAACCCTAGTCAATGTCCAAGCCCTAACCCTAGTCAATGTCCAAGCCCTAACCCTAGTCATTGTCCAAGACCTAACCCTAGTCATTGTCCAAGCCCTAACCCTAGTCATTGTCCAAACACTAACCCTAGTCATTGTTCAAGCCCTAACCCTAGTCATTGTCCAAGCCCTAACCCTAGTCATTGTCCAAACCCTAACCCTAGTCATTGTCCAAGCCCTAACCCTAGTCATGGTCCAAACACTAACTCTAGTCATTGTTCAAGCCCTAACCCTAGTCATTGTCCAAGCCCTAACCCTAGTCATTGTCCAAACCCTAACCCTAGTCATTGTCCAAGCCCTAACCCTAGTCATTGTCCAACTCTAACCCTAGTCATTGTCCAAGCCCTAACCCTAGTCATTGTCCAAGCTCTAACCCTAGTCATTGTCCAAGCCCTAACCCTAGTCATTGTCCAAGCCCTAACCCTAATCATTGTCCAAGCCCTAACCCTAGTCATTGTCCAAACCCTAACCCTAGTCATTGTCCAAGCCCTAACCCTAGTCATTGTCCAACTCTAACCCTAGTCATTGTCCAAGCCCTAACCCTAGTCATTGTCCAAGCTCTAACCCTAGTCATTGTCCAAGCCCTAACCCTAGTCATTGTCCAAGCCCTAACCCTAGTCATTGTCCAAGCCCTAACCCTAGTCATTGTCCAAGCCCTAACCCTAGTCATTGTCCAAGCCCTAACCCTAGTCATTGTCCAAGCCCTAACCCTAGTCATGGTCCAAACACTAACCCTAGTCATTGTCCAAGCCCTGACCCTAGTCATTGTCCAAGCCCTAACCCTAGTCATTGTCCAAGCCCTAACCCTAGTCATTGTCCAAGCCCTAACCCTAGTCATTGTCCAAGCCCTAACCCTATTCATGGTCCAAGCCCTAACCCTAGTCATGGTCAAGGCCGTAACCTTAGTCATTGTCCAAGCCCTAAACCTAGTCATTTTCCAAGCCCTAACCCTAGTCATTGTCAAAGCCATAAACCTAGTCATTATACAAGCCTTAACCGTAGTAATAATCCAAGCCCTAACCCTAGTCATTGTCCAAGCCCTAACCCTAGTCATTGTCCAAGCCCTAACCCTAGTAATTGTCCAAGCCCTAACCCTAGTCATTGTCCAAGCCCTAACCCTAGTCATTGTCCAAGCCCTAACCCTAGTCATTGTCCAAGCCCTAACCCTATTCATGGTCCAAGCCCTAACCCTAGTCATGGTCAAGGCCGTAACCTTAGTCATTGTCCAAGCCCTAAACCTAGTCATTTTCCAAGCCCTAACCCTAGTCATTGTCAAAGCCATAAAACTAATCATTATACAAGCCTTAACCGTAGTAATAATCCAAGCCCTAACCCTAGTCATTGTCCAAGCCCTAACCCTAGTCATTGTCCAAGCCCTAACAGTCATTGTCCAAGCACTAACCCTAGTCATTGTCCAAGCTCTAACCCTAGTCATTTCCAAGCCCTAACCCTAGTCATTGTCCAAGCCCTAACCACAGTCAATGTCCAGGCCCTAACCCTAGTCATTGTCCAAGCCCTAACCACAGTCAATGTCCAGGACCTAACCCTAGTCATTGTCCAAGACCTAACCCTAGTCATTGTCCAAGCCCTAACCCTAGTCATTGTCCAAACACTAACCCTAGTCATTGTTCAAGCCCTAACCCTAGTCATTGTCCAAGCCCTAACCCTAGTCATTGTCCAAACCCTAACCCTAGTCATTGTCCAAGCCCTAACCCTAGTCATTGTCCAACTCTAACCCTAGTCATTGTCCAAGCCCTAACCACAGTCAATGTCCAGGCCCTAACCCTAGTCATTGTCCAAGCCCTAACCACAGTCAATGTTCAGGACCTAACCCTAGTCATTGTCCAAGACCTAACCCTAGTCATTGTCCAAGCCCTAACCCTAGTCATTGTCCAAACACTAACCCTAGTCATTGTCCAAGCCCTAACCACAGTCAATGTCCAGGCCCTAACCCTAGTCATTGTCCAAGCCCTAACCACAGTCATTGTCCAAGCCCTAACCCTAGTCATTGTCCAAACCCTAACCCTAGTCATTGTCCAAGCACTAACCCTAGTCATTGTCCAAGCCCTAACCACAGTCAATGTCCAGGTAGTCATTGTCCAAGACCTAACCACAGTCAATGTCCAGGCCCTAACCCTAGTCATTGTCCAAGCCCTAACCCTAGTCATTGTCCAAGCCTTAACCCTAGTCATTGTCCAAGCTCTAACCCTAGTCATTGTCCAAGCCCTAACCCTAGTCATTGTCCAAGCCCTAACCACAGTCAATGTCCAGGCCCTAACCCTAGTCATTGTCCAAGACCTAACCCTAGTCATTGTCCAAGACCTAACCCTAGTCATTGTCCAACCCATAACCCTAGTCATTGTCCAAGCCCTAACCCTAGTCATTGTCCAAGACCTAACCCTAGTCATTGTCCAAACACTAACCCTAGTCATTGTTCAAGCCCTAACCCTAGTCATTGTCCAGGTAGTCATTGTCCAAGACCTAACCCTAGTCAATGTCCAAGCCCTAACCCTAGTCAATGTCCAAGCCCTAACCCTAGTCATTGTCCAAACACTAACCCTAGTCATTGTTCAAGCCCTAACCCTAGTCATTGTCCAAGCCCTAACCCTAGTCATTGTCCAAACCCTAACCCTAGTCATTGTCCAAGCCCTAACCCTAGTCATGGTCCAAACACTAACCCTAGTCATTGTTCAAGCCCTAACCCTAGTCATTGTCCAAGCCCTAACCCTAGTCATTGTCCAAACCCTAACCCTAGTCATTGTCCAAGCCCTAACCCTAGTCATTGTCCAACTCTAACCCTAGTCATTGTCCAAGCCCTAACCCTAGTCATTGTCCAAGCTCTAACCCTAGTCATTGTCCAAGCCCTAACCCTAGTCATTGTCCAAGCCCTAACCCTAGTCATTGTCCAAGCCCTAACCCTAGTCATTGTCCAAACCCTAACCCTAGTCATTGTCCAAGCCCTAACCCTAGTCATTGTCCAACTCTAACCCTAGTCATTGTCCAAGCCCTAACCCTAGTCATTGTCCAAGCTCTAACCCTAGTCATTGTCCAAGCCCTAACCCTAGTCATTGTCCAAGCCCTAACCCTAGTCATTGTCCAAGCCCTAACCCTAGTCATTGTCCAAGCCCTAACCCTAGTCATTGTCCAAGCCCTAACCCTAGTCATTGTCCAAGCCCTAACCCTAGTCATGGTCCAAACACTAACCCTAGTCATTGTCCAAGCCCTGACCCTAGTCATTGTCCAAGCCCTAACCCTAGTCATTGTCCAAGCCCTAACCCTAGTCATTGTCCAAGCCCTAACCCTAGTCAATGTCCAAGCCCTAACCCTAGTCATGGTCCAAACCCTAACCCTAGTCATTGTCCAAGCCCTAACCCTAGTCATTGTCCAAGCCCTAACCACAGTCAATGTCCAGGTAGTCATTGTCCAAGCCCTAACCCTAGTCATTGTTCAAGCCCTAACCCTAGTCAATGTCCAAGCCCTAACCCTAGTCATTGTCCAAGCCCTAACCCTAGTCATTGTCCAAGCCCTAACCACAGTCAATGTCCAGGTAGTCATTGTCCAAGACCTAACCCTAGTCATGGTCCAGGCCCTAACCCTAGTCAATGTCCAGGCCCTAACCCTAGTCATTGTCCACTAACTCTAGTCACATCTGGTGTGTGCTCACCTGTGAACGTCTTCAACAAATACCTCACAGTATAATAGTCACACCAACTAAGATGTATTATCATCTCCTCCTCCTCAATGCCTCTGGTGTGTGTGTGTGTGAGAGAGAGAGCATGTGAACATCATAATAAGGTTAAGGGTCAAGGTCCAATTAAGTGTAACTTGGAGCATTTCGCAAGTGACAAGGTGTAGGGTCAAAGGTCAATGAGAAGGACCACACCCTCCCCCATAATGAGAGTTTTGAAGTTAATCCCTAGGTATGGGATAGCAGTGTTGTTATTAAATGTAGTCTTGAAGAATGTGCCCCTGTGCAGGCAGCAAATGTGGGTAGTCTAACATCATAAATTTTGTGCATTGTGGCAGCATAGAGTCATGCTGACAGTTTTCCCAGCCTCTCTCCATGTGTGCATATGAGAGGCAGGCTGGGGAGTAGTAGAGGAGGAAACAAACCAACCAACAAGCCACTACATTAGCCATCCTTTACCCAGATTACATCAACTCCTTCACAGACCTGTGTTTTTTTTACCAGCCATGTAGGAGAGCAGGCCGCCACTAACCCATGTAGCGTAAGTTTCATCTTGTGGCACGTCCCAGTGTCAGTACAAACATAATATAAACGACAACCACAACAAAGTAATGACGAAGATTCCACGGCAGAATTCGCCAGCTTCGTACAGGCCTCTACGCACTTAGCTCACCTTCAGAGAGGTCAAATATAATGCTAGTTGCAAGAGAAATCCTTCGTTTCCTTGATTAGATCCACTTTGAAGGGCATCAAAATTAGTTGGTTCTGCGATCCCGACGTGGACGACGTGGTCATTCAAAATTTTGCGTGCGAAGGAGGTATGCGCGATAGATCACGGAGAAGCTTTATTATTATTATTACAGTTTTACGGAAGGCTGGCCAGAATTAAGGAACACTGTGACATTGGCATAAACAATGAAATGAGCATGGATTGTGTCGAACAATAAAAGTTTCAATTTTACGTGCGTACTAAGCGTCAAGTCAATGGGTAACAGGCAATCAAGGAAGCCGGTTGGAGAAAAAAATGTCTTGATTTATTGTTGGTCGATCTGGTATGGACCATTTTATGTCCATCTTGAGGAGCGACTGGAGAAAACTACATGTTCTGTGATGTTAAATGCTGCTGTTTTGTCCTTGTAGTTAGTAATGAATATCATAACATCATTTAGTTCGAAGATGTACATCAGTGGCACAAAATTCAGTGCTATTAATCTTTCTCTGTAATCTGAGAAGTAGTCATATAGTATAATTATACATTGTCGCCCTGCATTGTATTTCTTCCAAGCATTTAATGAGATAAGGTCTCCAGAGCTGTGAACCGTACATAAGTTGTGATCTCACTAGAGCAGTGTATAGTGTTGTTTCTTGACACTTACTGGAATGTACTTGCTGGAAGTTCTTCTATCATGCCAAGCTTAGCATATGCTTTTGTAGTTATCATTGAATAATGATCAGTCGATTACAAATAATTAATAAATAAGTAATTGCTACCACACCCACTTAAATATATTTATGCCAAGGTGAATAATATATGATTGTGTGCGTGTATAAGTGTAGACTTATTTAGAGCAGCACAGAGAGCTAGCATAAGAGTGGCATGGATCAACATTGCTGGTGAGCTTTCCCTCTCTTCTTGTGCTAGCAATTGTTTTGAATGACATAAATATAAACAGAAACAACCTAATCTGGACATCCCAGAGACTGAGAGGGTTCACAGGGTTCACAGGTAATGACGTGAGGAAGTTCAGAATAAGCTTGGCATTGTAATGACATAGTTGTACACACAAAGTTGTTGCATCAAGTTGTTGAATGCTGCTGACTCCGACAGGCCACTCTTTAGCTGGCCCGACTGTTTTTACACGCGCAGATAATGTGACTAAACAAGATATATATGTGCGTGTAAATATGATGTGGTTTTTGTTGTTGTGTTGTTAAAACCTTTACCAAGTCTGGATGTAGTCTGAACTTTGGACACTTGACGTTACCAAGTCTAGGTGTAGTCTGAACTTTGGACACTTGACGTTACCAAGTCTAGATGTAGTCTGAACTTTGGACACTTGACGTTACCAAGTCTAGATGTAGTCTGAACTTTGGACACTTGACGTTACCAAGTCTAGATGTAGTCTGTACTTTGGACCCTTGTTCTTTGGGCCATCTTTATTTCTTATTACACAGTGGTTGGCGTATTCCCTTGCTCTTTATAACAACAATATGCAATATATAAATATTATGATGATGATGATGATGATGATGATGATGATGATGATGATGATGATGATGTTGATGGTGTTGATGATGATGAGGAGGAGGAGAAGAAGAAGAAGAAGAATATAATAATAATAATAATAATAATAATGATAATGATAAAATAAAAATAGAAATAATAATAATAATAATAATAATAATAATAATAATAATAATAATAATAATATTAATAATAATAATAGTAATAATATAAGTAATTATTATAGTAGTAGTAATAATAATAGTAGTAATAATAGTAGTAATAATAGTAGTAATAATAGTAGTAATATAATGATAATAATATTGATAATAATATTAATAATAATAGTACTAATAATAGTAATAATAATAGTAATAAAAATATCAACAGTAATAACAACACTAATAGCAACATTATTAACAACATTAATAGCAAAAGTAATAGCAAAAGTAATAGCAACAGTAATAGCAATAATAATAGCAACAGTAATAGCAACAATAATAGCAACAGTAATAGCAACAATAATAACAACAGTGATAGCAACAATATAGCAACAATAGCAAGAATAATAGCAACAATATTAGCACAACAATAGCAACAACTATAGCAACTAGCAACAACAATAGCAAGAACAATATTAACAACAATAGCAACAGCAATAGCAACAACAATAGCAACATCAATAGCAACAACATTAGCAACAACAATAGCAACATCAATAGCAACAATATTAGCAACAATAGTAAGAACAATAATAATAATAATAAATAATAATAATAACTACAATACATGCAAACTAGAATACATGCATACATGCAGAATACATGCATATAAAATACATGCATATTGCATAAATTTAAATTAAGAAATAATGATCGTCAGGTACTGAGCTGGATCCAAGCACTGCAGCAGTGTTTCCTTGTTGGATTGCAACTGCAATTCTTTGCAGCAAGAAATGGTAGGCACGAAGGTCACCAGACTCAGTTTTGAGGCGTACACCTAGCTCTTGGAGAAAACTCTTTGTCTCAGACCCAAATACTCCAGAGGTCTCGATACCAATAGGTACAAAATAATGACTAGCCTCTATATTTGCATACTTCCCCTTCTTCAGAAATTCGGCCCTGTCAGAAATGCACCCTGGACCATCAGGTAACATAGTGGTATACGAAGGAGCAAAAGTGTCCACTCATGTAGCATTCCACACAAGATTTCGGCCGTTCCTCCAGGGAACAATAGAAGCCCCATCTGGATGCTTGCCATCTGAGCGACAGATCCCAGAGGGCTCCAGATGTTAAGGAACCTTGATGGATGCAAGTGATTGTCTAACATGAACGTTGATAGCTGCATGCCTTGAATGACGACCCTGACTCTTCGAGCAACTGAGACCATCAGTCCCTAGCTGGTCCACCTGAGTTCCACACTGATGGCAACAGTGTGAGGGTGACAGAGAGGTGTACCCAACCGCAAACCAATGGCTACCCTGATAACATCATCATCCATACGGAGGCCTGATGAAGACATGGGGAGGGCATGAATCCAAGCGCCTGACTCCTTTCTAACTGCTTAAATCTGTATTCGAGAAGTAGGATTTTTAGCCCAATTCAGGAGAGAATTGAAAGCAGCCTTCACGAGCAGACCATCCCAGGACTTTTGTTTGGAATACTCAGACTCAGATGTTTGATATATATATTGATATATATATGTTTATTTGATATATATATGTGTGTATTTGATATAATATATATATATATATATAGGTTTATTTGATATATTTATATATATGTATATGTTTATTTGATGTTTATTTGATATATATATGTTATTTGATATAATATATGTTGATTTCATGTTTATTTGATATATATATTATATATATATATATATACATTTATTTGATATATATATATAAAAATATATATATATACATCAATAAGAAACGCATTAGAAATTGTTGTGTCAATAATATAATATATAGATATAATATATTGATATTTATATGTTTATTAAATAGATATATATTTATTTGTTATATATCTATATGTTTATTTTATATATATATATATATATATGTGTTTATTTGATATATATATGTTTATAAGATATATACATATTTATTTGATATATATATGTTTATTTGATATATATAAATATGTTAATTTGATATATATATATATGTTCATTTGATATATAATTATATGTTTATATATTTATTTTAGATATATAGATATATAATGTTTATTTTTAGGCATTGCTTTGTTCTTTCACCTGGTATCAATAACTCATTATTATTTTTTTGTACACAAGACCCCTTTTCTCAGATCATATCACATATATCAAATAAACATTATATATATCAAATAAACGTGTATATATCAAATAAACATATATATATCAAATATATATATATCAAATATATAAGCATATATACTATATTTTGGAACTCAAATCGTCACTTGTTTCAATTCAGAAGTAAAGTTATGAAACCCTGAATGCTAGACACTTGAAGCATTCATTTTGAGAAAAACACGTTTTAAATTAATGGATTTTGAAGTTTCCTGTGCACTTTAATGAAGCCTTTCCTTTGTTAGTTTGTTAACTATGCTGCCACTAGAGCAGCTAGTAGGAAATCCCCCATTTTGTGGGGGTTTCCCATCTTGCGGGCAGTATTTTCTCCTCATTGCATGGCAACGCAGTTCCGCGTAGCAAGCTTCTTGACCACCAATCTTCTAACCTCACTGTTGCCTACAAAGAAGCAAGTAAAAGCCTTCAGACTTCACACAAATATTTAAGGAAAGGTAGTGGATGTCTGTAGTACCAAAAAATTAAAATAGTAAACTTTGAGCTCATTTTAGTCACACCACAAAACCATTTTTCTCTACATAAGACCCATTTTCTCAGATCCTATCACATGTATATGTTTATTTGCTATTTGATATATATATTTTTTGACATATATATATAGATGATATATATATATGTTTATTTGATGTATTTGATATATTACCGAATATAAGTCGCGACTTGTCAAGTTGCGCAGTGCGCTTGCGCAGTGCCAAGCCAGTCTTGTTTGACGCAAATTTGTTTGTGGTTGAGATTGTTTCATTTCAAACATTTGAGCTAGGTAGTAATTAGCTGGAAAGAGTTCCTAATCGCTATCGTCTACAATGAGTTCGTTATGTTCGATCTGTTCTTCGTCCAAGGAAGCAAATGGATGATCTTCTCCACCGCTGTCACTTCCCTCCCAACAGCTGGCGAGTAGCTTGAGTAATGGCTGGGATAGCTAAAGCTTCTTCTTTATCGACTTTGAAGCAGTGAATTTCTCCATCTTCAGACCCGCCCACCTTCACAGTGATGCCACAGGCACGGAATGATTTCTTGATCTCGGCAGACAAAAACGACTGCGCGTGTGCAAGAGCAGTGGTATAATTAACTTATAATAATATAATAATTATGGCTTTACACAGCGACAATGAAGATGACTCTACATGAAGTGAACACCAAAAAAACAACATCAAAAGAAAAATATATATTGTGCTGTCAGTCTAGCACCAAGTACTGGTGCAGCTGTGTGTGTGTGCATAGATATGATTATAATATTTAAAGATAGATAAATGTGGAGTGGCTTAATTAAACAGTAGTTTGGACATGTACAAACAATGTGGAAAGAACAAATATTATCTGTGTCAAAGTTAGTTATGAAGTTAGAGAACTGCGCCGTGCGCATTCCCCAATCGAAGACACTGGATATAGTTTCAATGCTACAATCAAGGATGTGTGCTACAAGTGAACGGGTGTATAGTGGGCATGCGCTAGGTAAGGGGTCGTACACTGGGTAAGGGCCGTACGTAGTAATGTCACATATACATATCCTATCTAGTAGTAGTTAGGTGGTTCGAGCAGTCGATGCACAGTCCATATTCACTACTTCCCCCCAAGTCCGACGGCAGGTGGACTGATGTGTGGGCTGTCATCGCTGCCCGTAGCGGTCAATTGGTTTTGGTCCCCTCTTACTCCGTCTTGGGCCTGGGGCTGGGGTCAGCGTCTTGGGGGGGGTAAGGGTGGTCGTCTGCGCCAGGTTCTTTGGGGCAGTCTTGGTTGGGCGATGGGGTGGCGTGGGTGTCTTGGCCACTGCTGCATACGATCTTTGACTGGCTGGTGTGGCCAGTACTGGCGGGCGAGGGGGGCTCGTGGCGATTGGTGTTGGATGGTTGAGGGTCGGCTGTGCGATCCCAGGTGTCGGGATGGGTGACGGAGTGGGTGGGTTGGGTGGCGGGCTGGTTGGCGGCAATGGTACGGGGGGAAGTGGGCTCGGGCTGCTGTTGTGCTGTGTTGGGTACAATAGGGCTGGCAGATCTCGGCGAAGTGGGTTATCTTGCTCCGTGGGTTGGGGGTTGTGGCGCCTGAGGTATCTTCTGTTCCTCGTGGTGAGGCGGCCTGATCCGTCAACTCGTATGGAATACTGGTGGTACTGGAGCACCTCCACGACTGTCCCTGTCTTGTCCCATTTCATTGGGTGGCGGCCAGTCTGGTTCTGGATGAGGACCGTGTCACCGCAACGAAGGGGGGACAGGCCATGGGAGTGCTCGTCCCATCGTGCTCGCCCCAGTACTAGGCGACGGGAGAGTGCCCGTTCTCTAAGCTCCAGTTTCTCGTCCCATTCCTTGGGCTGTTGAAATCGGAGTGGGATGCCGGGGAGCATGTCCCTGGTAGCCCTGCCGAACAGGTTGGTCGCCGGCGACATTCTGGTGTCTGGGCTCGGGCAGTTCCGGTATTGTAGGAGTGCCTTGAAGAATGAGTTCTGTAGGGATCCGCCTGGGCCGGTGTTGCCGGCGATAAGCCGTTTGATAGTTTTGACGGCTGTTTCTGCTCTGTTGTTGGCATGGGGGTTGTAGGCGGATGAGAGCCGATGATGAACGCCCCAAGTGGTGAGGAGCTCTCTGGTGGCATGGGCCGCGAACTCCGGCCCACCGTCGGACGTGAGGGTGTCCGGTATACCGAAGGTGGCGAATGTGTCCCTGAGGATGGCGGCAAGGCCCGATGCTCCGTTCAGTGCAGGTGCGACGATTGGCCAGCCAGAGTACCGATCAACCAGCACGAGGTATGCGGATCCCTCGTGGTGGAAGTAATCCGCACAGATGTGCTGGAAGGGGTACTCTGGCTCCTCTGGTGTGGTCGAGGGCATCGCTGGTTGGGAGGGGGCATTGCTGTTGCAGGTGTTGCACCTGTTGCGGGTCGCCGTGATGTCAGTCGAGAGGCCCGGCCAGTAAAGGGATGAGGAGGCACGGGCCGTCATGCTGCTGGTGCCTTGGTGGGCGGCATGTAGAGCTGCGAGGCATGTTGGTCGGAGTGATGTCGGGATGACCAGCCGCTCCCCATGGCAGATGACGCCGTCGATGATGGTTAGGTTGGAGATGACCGGGAAGTATTCCCGGATGTTGGCTGGGAGCATATGTCTATCTTCGGGCGGGCCATTCTCCACATAGAATGCTAGGTCCTGTAGAGTCGGGTCTGCGGCTGTGGCGATCTGCAGCTTCTCCCAATTGATGGGGATGGTCGAGATGGTCATGCATATGGCTGTTGTGAGGCCGTCCTCATCTTGGGCGGGGACGGTGTGTTCCGTGATGCTGGCAATGGATGACGCTGGGCTCGCCGGGCAGGCAGTGGATGGTTCTGCGATGTCGTCTTGTAGGTGTAGGCGTGGTGGGGTCCGAGTTCCGGATGGGTGGCGTGAGAGGGCATCGCTGGTGTGATTTCTCACGCCGGGGATGTACACCATCCGGAACCGGTACCTCAAGGTCTTCTCCTTAAGGTTCCGGAGGCGGGGGTTGGGGATGTCCTCGAGGCAGCGATCGCCGAAGAGTTTCAGCAGGGGCTTGTGGTCTACCGCTACAACGAGATCGCTGCACCCGAGGACGAAGTGTCTTGCTTTGTCCAGTGCATCCGCCACCGCTAAGGCCTCTCCTTCCACTGGGGCATATCGTGACTCTGCCGGGTGTGTGAAGCGCGAGCCCACCAGGGTGACGCGCCAACCCTCCTGGCAGCAGAAGATCTCGCGGGACGGGCACTGGCAGTGTTTCTGGAATAGCCAGTACCCAATCCCGTCTTTACTCCAATCCGTCGCCAGGCAGGTTGGGCGGTGCTTGTCAAATATGACCACACCCTCCCTGATGCGCTCGCAGATCTCTCTCTTGGATGTCGCAAATGCCGCTGCCAGCTCGTCTGTCCAGTTGAAGGTGGTGGAGGGTTTGAGGAGGGCACGGAATGGTTGCATGGCGGCCGTCATGGAAAATGCATATGCCACCTGGTTCACCAGGCCGAACCAGGCGCGGATGTCAGTGATTCCGGTTGGGGTGGGGAAGTTGGTGATGGATTCCAGATACTTGGAGGATGGCCGGACTTCGGTGGGGGTGATGTCAAACCCGGCAAACTCCACTTTGTCCTGGGCAAAGCGGAATTTGCGCGGGTTGAGGGTGATCCCGTTCACGGCGCAGATATGCAGCCACTCAGTTGCCTGGTGGTAAGCCCCCGTTATGTCGTCGGACCAGAGCAGTGCGTCGTCTATGCACTTGGTCTTAGATTCCACGTGGGCAACGAGGGCGTCATATCTGGCCGTGTACGCGTCCCCTGAGGCGATGTAGCCTTGGGGGGCCGAGCAGTATCGGTACCTCCCCCAGGGGGTGATGAAGGTGGTATAGTGTCTATCGCTCTCCTCGAGTGCCACTGAGTGGTAGCCGTTCCAGGCGTCGAAAATGGTTTTCTTGGTGTGACCTGGAACGGCACGGGCTTGGTGGAATGGTGAGGGGCAATGGTGTGTCTCGCGCGTGGCGTGCTGGTTGAGGGGTTGGAAGTTGATCGTCCTCCTGAGTGACCCGTCCTTCTTGGTGCATATCACCATACGGTGGCACCAAGTGACGGGCGTGCCCAGAGGGACCTTTTCCAACACGCCAAGGCGGACGTCCCTGTCTAGCCCAGCTTTCACCTCGTCCTGCCAGTGAATTGGAATGTCAATGGGTGTGTGGCAGGGTTTGGGGGTGGCGTTCGGGTCGATGTTTAGGGATAAGGGTGGTCCCGACATCATGGGGAGGGGCTGATGCTCGCAGACGTTGAACGCACTTGCTGAGTAAAGGTCCAGCAAGTGACGTTCAAGTCTGTCTCTGTTGGCCTCCGTGCCAGGGAATGGCAGGGAGGTGGGTCTGTCAGGTGGTGGGGCCCTGGTAGGGCATGAGCATGGTCGTGGTGGTGGTGTATGCGTTGGTTGACTCACCACAGTGGTTGTCCGTTGGCCAGTTGTTTGTGGTCTGGTCTGCACGGCCGCTTGCGGGTTGTTCTGCAGGGTGATGGGCGGAGTTCTGGTCTGCAGGTCCGCTGTGTGGCGTGGAGGTGGCTGGGCCGTGGTTCTGGTCTGCAGGTCCGCTGTGTGGTGTGATGGTGGCTGATCTGGGGTCGCCCGTGTACCCGTGCCGTTTCCCGAGGGTGGCGTCAGCGTACAGAGGGGGAACCCCAACGCGATCAGCCCGAGGTCTGTGCAGGTGGTCAGGCTGAGGTATAGCTTGGTGGCCAGGTCACTAAAATACACCATCTGGCGAGTCTCACGTCCGGAGTGTCTGAATCTGATGCGGAGTAGTGCTGCACCGAGTATTGGCAGGTTGTTGCCGCTCGCGGAGTGCATCACTAGGCACGCAGGGATGAGGTCCCTCTTGTTCAGGTTGAGGCCCTTCAGCAGGTGTGGTCCTGCCAGGCAACTCTGGCAACCCGTGTCGGCCATGGCAGTGGTGGCCAGGTTGTGCCTCTCTTGCCTCAGTGTGTGGCCGTGGGTTCGAAAATCCTCCTTGTGGGTGGATACAGTCACGTCAATGAGGGGTTGGGGAGGGGAGCAGCGCTGAGTCCATCGCTGCGCCCTGGAGTCCCAGGATTGGTGGGGGAGGGCGTCCTCTGACATGGTGTCAATCTCCTCAGACACCGCGCTTTCGTGCTCCGCCAGCTTCGACCAACACATGTGGGCGAGATGGTTGGACCTGCCGCATGATGTGCAGGTTGTCCCGAACGCTGGGCAGTGGATCCGTCGGGTGGCTGTCCTCTCTCTTTCACCATGGCCTTGGCGACCACAGAAACAGCAGATGGCCCTCGGGTTTATCACTGGTCTGGGTGTAGCTGCCTGACCTCTGGGTGCGTCCTTCAGTGGTGGTCGAGGTGAGGTGTTATGAGTGCGGTTGGGCTTAAATGGTGTGGCTTTGGCTCTGCCTGGCTGGCGGGGTGTTGACTGCCGCTGTTGTTGCCGGTAGCCACTGTGCAGGGCGTCTTCACTGTCGGCCTCCTCGTCTACGGCGTTCGTCGAGGTGGGTGTGGTAATGGTGACCGCGGACCGCTTGCCCGCAGCCCTTACCTCGACGAACCTCACTGTCTCTTCCACCGTCATTGCTTGGTTGGGGTCTTTCAGAAGGTCCTCCTGTATGTCTGCATCTGCCAGGCCGATGCAGAGCTGGTCAGCGACCCTCTGTTCCCCCTGGTTGTTGATTATCTCACACCCGGAGCACTTCTTAGTAAAGCAGCATACCTCTGCTTGGCCACGGAGTCGGGCTGCGAATGATCGGATGGGTTCCCCCGGGCCTGTACCATTCTGGATAGGGCGACCCTGGCCACCTTAGGGTTTTCCTCCCTCACCGCCAGGGCCTTGATGGCTGCCAGCAGGTCTGCTTCAGGGAGCTCCTCAATTGGTAAGGGACCGACGATGTTTCGGGTCACATCTCGGCGGAGTTTGGCGTCCAGGCACTCCAGCAGTTGTATGCCGACGTCTGCCCCTGCCAGGTGGACGGCCTGTGAGTAGGCCCTCCACCTGGTGAGGAAGTACTGCCATCCCTCGGTTGTGCCCCCTGCCGTGATCTCTGGTCGGCGCACAGGGGTTGGCTTAGTCCTTGCTGCCTGGCTGTGGATGAGCATGTGGCCGTTGAGTACTGCTGCCACCACTACAGGATCCATGCCATCGGGTGTGGCGTAGTCGCATCCGGGATAGGGACAGTCAACCGCCATGCAGTCGGTGGGCACCAAATAGAGTTGTGCCGAAAAACGAACGCTTTCTTGACCAGCACTCTTGCTGGCAAGGTAAGATGCCTAACAGGAATCTATAAAACACTTGTAGCACACATAGAGAACTGCGCCGTGCGCATTCCCCAATCGAAGACACTGGATATAGTTTCAATGCTACAATCAAGGATGTGTGCTACAAGTGAACGGGTGTATAGTGGGCATGCGCTAGGTAAGGGGTCGTGCACTGGGTAAGGGTCGTACGTAGTAATGTCACATATACATATCCTATCTAGTAGTAGTTAGGTGGTTCGAGCAGTCGATGCACAGTCCATATTCACTAGAAGTGGTTCCAGAAAATAATTTTTTTTTTTTTTTTTTAATGGTTGAATAAGTAACACTGATGTCATACTATTCCATAGTCTCATGTTTATTTGATATACATAATTATGTTAATTTGATATATTTAATATATGTTTTTTTAATATATACTGTATATATATATATATATATATGCTTATTTGATATAGGTTTATTTATATTGTTTATTTGGTATATATAATGTTTATTATGTTTATTTGATATATATAATGTTTATTTCATATATATTGTATGTTTATTTGATATATTTTATATATATTTATTTTATATATATATGTTTATTGTTTATTGATATATGTATAATTATATATAATTATGTTTATTTTGATATATAATATAATTATAAGAAATATAGATATATATAAGATATATATATGATTATTTGATATATATATGTTTATTTGATATATATATGTTTATTTATTTGATATATATATGTTTATTAGATATATATTTTGATATATATGTTTATTAGATATGTTTATTTAATATTATATTGTTTATTTGATATATATATATATGTTTATTTGATATATATATATGTTTAATATATAGTTGATATATATATATAATATATCAAATAAATCAATATATATATCTATATATATATCAAATAAACACAAATAACATAATATATCAAATAAACATACATATGCCCAAATAAACATATATATATCAAATACATAATATATATATCAAATAAACATATATATATCAAATAAACATACAAATATATATACCAAATAAACATATTATATAATCAAATAAACATATTATATATATCAAATAAACATATACATATATCAAATAAACATAATATATTTCAAATAAACATATTATATATAAAATAAACAAAAAACATATATATATATCTAATAAACATATATATAATATATATATAACAAATAAACATATATATGTCAAATAAACATAATATATATATTAAACATATATATTTCAAATGGATATCTAATAAACATATTATATATAACATATAGCTATATCTCAAATAAACATACATATCTAATAAACGTATATAAATCAATATATATTATATCAAATAAGCATATATATATCAAATAAACATATTATATATATCAAATACATATATATCAAATAAACTCAAATATCAAATACACAATATATATATATATATATCAATATCAAATAAATATATATATATTAAATAAACATATATATATATATATATATTAAATAAACATATATATATATCAAATAAACATATATATATCAAATAAATATAATAAACAAAATAAACTAATATACATAATATACATATTCAAATAAACATATAATTATATTATATATATATCAAATAAACATTATATATATATATCAAATAAACACAAATAAACATATATTATATATATCAAATATATGAATCAAATATATATATATATATATATATATATATCAAATAAACATTATATATATCAAATAAACATCAAATACACATATATATCCAATAAACATATATATTTCAAATAAACATATATATATATATATAATATATAATAATATCAAATATATATATATCAAATAATCATTTATTTCAAATAAACATATACATATCTAATAAACATCAAATATATATATATATATAATATATTTCAAATAAACATAATAATATATCATATATATATCAAATAAACAAAATAAACATATATATATATTATATCAAATAAACATATATATATCAAATATATGAATCAAATATACATATTATATATATATATATATCAAATAAACATTATATATATCAAATAAACATCAAATACACATACATGTATATATATATCCAATAAACATATATATTTCAAATAAACATATATATAATATATAATATATATCAAATATAATATATATATTATATCAAATAATCATTTATTTCAAATAAACATATACATATCTAATAAACATCAAATATATATATATATATCATATATTTCAAATAAACATAATAATATATCATATATATATTAAATAAACAAAATAAACATATATAATTATATTATATCAAATAAACATATATATATCAAATAAACATATATTTATATCTAATAAACATACATATATATATATCATGTATATATCAAATAAATATATATATATATATCATATAAACATATATAAATATATAATTAATAAACATATATTCAAATAAACATATATATATATTTCAAATAAACTAATAAACATATATATATATATCAAATAAACATATAATATATCAGATAAACATATATATTTCAAATAAACAAAATAAACACATATATATATATCAAATAGACATATAGACATATATAAATATCAGATAAATTCAAATAAACATATATAATTATATCAAATAAAGATATCAAATAAACATATATATATATATACTTGGAAGGTAGTTTGCTGAGAAGGCTACAAATAGTGCTCAATGCTGTATTAAGGCAGAGCTATTAAATATAGAAAAGTACTGGGATGGCTAGTCCTACTGCAGTTTCATGCTAATGCAATCATCAGGGACAATGAGCAACTGAGGTGGCATGTATATAGGCATATATGAGGTGGGGCAGGCAAGTGGGGTGATGCAAGTCTATGGATGGGCGTTAATGAATGGGTGTTGATGAGTGTGGTAATTCAAATGCTCTTGAGGAGAAACTTGTTCTTGTGCCTACACTTTGAGAGGAATTCCGATCGCTTGTTCAATGATGATTGGCTGTCGGAGTAGATGATGTGGAGTTTTTCAGCAATGCACAGGTTGCAACGTTTCGATATGGTGGAATACGATGCTGCTCTGTCGATAATGGCCCATTTTATGTTGTGTCTGGTTTTGCTGTCTTTAAGTTTCCATATGTATTTGGAGAGTTCTGTGGTGTTTCTCATATTTTCGTGGTTGAAGGAGAACTTGTGGTTTGTGTAGCGTGCCTTGAAAGTTGTATCTGTGAGCCCTATGTAGTGTTTTTCATCATGGTCGGTGGAGACGGAGGCTTTATAAACTATAGATGTGGTGAGACAGTGCCCATCCAGCGGGCAATCTTTCTTATTTCGGCAGCTGCATGACTTGCTTGGCTCTTGTTGTAGGTTGGTAGGTTTGTTTATTGTTTTGTTGTGAGACATAATTATGCTGTTCATGTTTCTGCAGCAAGAGTAGCTGACCTTGACCTTGACCTTGACGCTGGATGGGCACTGCCTCACCACATCTATAGTTTATAAAGCCTCCGTCTCCACCGACCATGATGAAAAACACTACATAGGGCTCACAGATACAACTTTCAAGGCACGCTACACAAACCACAAGTTCTCCTTCAACCACGAAAATATGAGAAACACCACAGAACTCTCCAAATACATATGGAAACTTAAAGACAGCAAAACCAGACACAACATAAAATGGGCCATTATCGACAGAGCAGCATCGTATTCCACCATATCGAAACGTTGCAACCTGTGCATTGCTGAAAAACTCCACATCATCTACTCCGACAGCCAATCATCATTGAACAAGCGATCGGAATTCCTCTCAAAGTGTAGGCACAAGAACAAGTTTCTCCTCAAGAGCATTTGAATTACCACACTCATCAACACCCATTCATTAACGCCCATCCATAGACTTGCATCACCCCACTTGCCTGCCCCACCTCATATATGCCCACATGCCACCTCAGTTGCTCATTGTCCCTGATGATTGCATTAGCATGAAACTGCAGTAGGACTAGCCATCCCAGTACTTTTCTATATATATATATATATATATATCAAATAAACATATATATATATAATAATCAAATAAACATATATATATATTATTTAATTATAATAAATATATATATATAAAATAAACATACATATTTGTCGAGGGCACCACCTCCACACCGGCCACTTCACCCACTGCGCATGTGCAGATGCATATTTCCTCCCTCCCACGCAAATCTGGAAACTATAAGCCATTGGGGTGACCAGATAGTATTATTCGCATAGCGAAGCCATTGCTGGTAGACAGATATCTACAGATAGTATTATCCGCGTAGCTAAGCCATTGCTGGGAGACAAATATCTACACATAATTCCATTTCCCTATGATGTTGATCTAACAAACTATCATACTACCCCTCAGATATAAGTTGATATTTGAATTTTCAGGTCAGTCATGCGAACAGAGAGAGACCAACGTGTGTTCCTGCGGAAGGTTGAGTACTATTTACAGAATGGTGCATATATCTGTGCAGTGATATTCGGAAGAGCAGCATCAGTTTCATTGTCATTGCTATGTAAATAATTACCACCCGCTTGTGGTGTTTTCTCCACAGCTTTACTGGTTCAGATTGTGATTGTCATGTGGACATAAGACATAAATTGATCAATGCCAATGATTTCATAAGCCTCCAATACATGGTCTATATTCTCCACAACAAATTAGGCCTACATAAACCATTGCTTCCTGATGTTTGTGTTGCACACATGATTTCATAGAACTTGGCAGATTTCTTTCAAGTGACCAAAAATGATTTACGTGTCTTGTTATAAAGGTCTATGCAATAATGTACATGACACAACTTGTCATGTCTATAGGTGAAACAATGTTCTACTCACAACCAGCCAAAAAAACATCCCAATAAGAAGCTTAAGCGGTTGGTCCTGCTCTCAATTGATGAGCAGCAGAAAATTTTGAGTGAGGCCCATGACATCAATGGTGCACATCAAGGTCAGAAGCGTACCTTGGCATGTCTTACACAGGACTATTATTGGATGATGACTATGGCAAAGGATGTTTATAATTGGGTAAGTATTTGTACATAGTGATATATCAATACATAAGTTGTAATATCGTAAAGGCGGATCAGGTTATATTAGTGGTATTGTTGTTGAGATATATTTTATTAAGCTTGGCCGTCTGCTCACCCGAAGCTCACCCTCCTGTCTCTCCACACTTGATCTTTCTCCATCATATGGTCACCAAATCTCCGTGCATATGTATGATGACCTCAAACAGCACTTTTCTGGGTGTGCTCTGCCAGAACTCCTGAAGGTTGGGAGGCTAATTCTCTAGCTCTTATGCACAGTTGCAGAAACAGTAGACAAAGAAATAACAATCAGGGTTTTCATATTATGCATGTACTCTGTACCCTCGCTGTTATGTAGTTGTAAGTGCCTATTTTGTTGTTTACTGATATAATAAGTGGCCCAGCTTGACAAAATGGTAGTTTTGTGGAGACCTATGGATATCTCAGTCACTGCATGCAGCTGTCCATGGCTTGTCACTACATGCAGCTGTTCATGGCTTATCACAGCATGTAGCTGTCATCTCTATGTGGTGATGAACCAAGTGATCCAGAAGACAGCTGCCCTTTGTCTATGAAACAAGCTGGACTATTTTTACTCTGAAAAAGAAACTTTGTTAAACTAGTTATAGAATTTTTAATGATCGTTTATGCTCGATATTGTGTTAATACGATGTTTCTTTCAGAAATTCGAATAAGGGTGTCGGTGGTGGGATAAAAATGTTATAATGAACTGAGGGGGCAGCATTCCTTATAGGAGCATAAATGAACTTATGTTCTCTGAAGTTACTATAGGTGCTCTCTGGGATGTGGTAGGACAGTATATACATGTTTTAGAACAAATCAGGTCAACTCTAAAACTCTGGTGTATGGTACACATCTGTAGTATGCACTGCCAGCAAATGTCACATCCATGGAGCTTCATCACTATCATCAATATCCAAGAGAATATATGGCTCCAGAGAGGTTTTACTGCTACTGCATTTTGATCATTATGACAGGCCCTCTAAACAAAGCATACCATGTACTTGTAAACAAGGTGTAAATCAAGAGGTAATCTGTTGATTAAAATCACTGTACTGAGTGCAGCATTCCAAAGTGTGTGCTATATATACAATACTCAATAATCTAAAGGCTGGTTCACAATAGGCACATCGCTTGTGCGGCGACGATTGCAACACGACACGTCGATGGTGAACATGAGGTTGCATCGCAATGCGATGCATTGCATCGTGTTGCATCCCATACGCTTAAGGAGGGACAGGACCATTTTTTAATTTAAAAAACTACAACTTGTGATTACCATTTATTGCTCTGTAGATTCTGTAAACTTCATGGTATGGACCTGATATATATCACAAAAGATAGGTCTCTCTGTGTGCTCTCTTTTGATACTAAAATATTTTTCATTGGTATAACGATAGCCAAGTTACAGGATGGATAATTGGGTGGACCACGTATGACACAGGAGAGGTAGTCAAGCGTTACCCCCCAAGACCAGGCAAGACATACTACGCCCAATATTTCTTTTCTTCCGACTTCAGAGGGAGCATCCCGTCAGTTCTGCTCCCCACAGCCCCTTTTAACAGGGTGTATATAATCTTGTAAAAGTCACTGGACCAAGAAAATAATTTTGGGATGCCAAACATTTCCTTCCCCTAGCAGAAACTTGCATAAAGCGCTGGGGAAGGAGAGGTTTTAGGGATTCTAGAGCAACCCTTCATCACTGATGGCAAGCCATCATTCATCACTTATGGCGAGACAATCGTTGTATCGATTTCTAAAGTGGGGGTACCTCAAAACCTGAATGCCTGTGGCTCTGCATAAATATCTCCAGATTGCAAAGTGTTCGAGTTCAAATTAGCACCTGTGGCTAGAGGCTACGCAATAAGTGTTTTCATTGGGCACTAAAAGATAAGTACTCGGTCAAGCGTGCAGGTGGAAAAAAAAATTTTTTTCTGAACACACTCCCTTCATGTAGCACTAGTAATCAGGTAAGCAGGGAGGGCAAAGCTTGTCTTCCTGGGCACTAGTGTGTGCCTCTTCATGGTGCATGTGGATCCAAGTGCAGGCTCTGGCACATGAATGGTAGACATGAAGTATATACTCCTCATGTCTACACAGACAGTAGCAAGTAGGGGGCCATTGGAACCAAAGTCCATGACCATTGGTTGCTGTTTGTGACCTTTGTTAGCAATTCTTTCGGAAATCCTGCCCTGTTAGGACAGGCTGTTCCACAGGCATGGATGCCTGAACCTGAACACTACCCATTTATAAAAATGTTTCTATGGATATATATACACATATACATGGCATTGGTATTCTATTTGATGCCTCTCTTACATTATTTCAACTGACACTGGCCTAGTAGAGTAAGCTCTAAGTATGAAATGTGGATCATCTTTTGTATTGACACGGTCTAACGTAAGTGTTTTGAGCAGACGTTGATAAGTTTCTCCTTAAAGTATAGTTCGTGTGGATAATCTATGAGTTGCTTGCTCAATGTATGGACCAGTATTAGTGTGGGAAATCTGTGAATTGTTCAAATCCTGGTTTGCTCTTATCATGCAATATATAAAAATGTTGCCTCATGAAACTAAAGTCATTTTATTGTGTTTTTAGATATCCACTTGTCAAAGGTGCCAAAAATTGGAGAAGATTAAGACCATTGCAACAGAGCTACATCCTATCAAAGTTTCCAACAGGTCACTGATTTTATACTGCATGACACATGCACAGAGTTACCAACCGTCCCGGAATGGCAGGGACAGTCACGGAATTTTGAGCCTTGTTCCGGTGGTGTCCTTGTCCCGGAAATTTCCCTGAATTTATAGCTACGCGCACCTTGCGGTTCCACTCGCTTAGATGGCCAATGCAGTCTCAAGATTGTTTAGTTTAGTCCTTTAACACTCGTAAAGCAACAAAAACAGGACACTTTTTATCAGAGAAAAACTTCAGATAAACAATTACGGTGTGTGAAACAACCTTTGACCTTGTTTTGATTAGAGGTGCGGCACTCACGTGAGCATGTTAGCAAAATGGCTATAATTATAGTGTAGCAAAGAAGCAGAGGAGAGAATGCCATTTTGACAATAAATGGATCAAAGAATTTCAGGGGATAGGAGTTTCAAAGGTATAAATTAAAAATATATAATGAAATTGATTGACAAAGTAAGTAAGCATGGCCCAAATACATGGTAAATAATAACATCATGGGTACAGTGTGCTGCTTGTGTTCAATGCAATAGTAATGTCAGTAGTCTTGCCTTCATTTTTGGTCACTTGTATGCCTAATGTAATCTGTGTGCAATCGACTTTGGTGTTACCCATGGTGGCCGTAATGATGTCACATCTCACCTCAAGAGAAAGAAACATAAGGATATGTAAAAGGCTGTGTTATCAACTATTCTAATCACCTCTCTCTTCCAACATCAAAGAAGTGATCAAGTAATCGAAGCAGAGGTCAGGTGGGCTACGTTTGTTGCTAAGCACAACATATCCTTTCTGTCTAGTGACCATGCCACCAAGCTTTTCAGCAAGATGTTCCCAAACTCTGAAATTGCAAAGAAATTATCCTGTTCCCACACCAAAACCACCGCCATAGTGAAGAAAGCTCTTGCTCCTTACTTCACACAGAGAGTTATGGAGGCAATGTCAAGTGGTCCATTCTCTTTGATGATTGATGAATCCCATGACAAGAGGGATAAGCCTTGCATAAGTCTTTTGAGGCTTCTTGATCCACAGGTAGGTGAAGTACGGACGAGATTCTTGGATATACCTGTTGTGAACATTGATATAGCTACAAACTTGTGTTCAAGCCTTGAAGGAGTCACTGACTAAGAATGGGCTCAGCTTTGACAATGCAGTGTCTTTCATGTCTGATACCACCAATGTTATGAAAGGAGTGAGGTCAGGTGTGCAGAAGCTGATTAAGGATGAGATCCCAACTTTGTATGATGTTGGTTGCATCTGCCATTTGGCTGATTTAACAGTCAAAGCTGGCTTGAAGGTACTCCCAGTGAACATTGACCAGCTCTTCATCGACATATTCTACTACCTCCATAGCAGCAAGAGAGCAGCAATTGTCATCCTATGGTGTTCACTTTGCACCACTGAGCGAGGGGTGAATTTGAAGCATTGCCCCATACGATGGCTCAGCTTGCTGAAGTGTATGAATCATTACCTCAGGCAGTATGATGGTTTGAAGTCATTCTTCTTGTCTTGTGAGGAAGCTGAAACAGCTAAGGTCTGTAGCATTCTTTCAAGGCCTCTGACGAAACCTCTGTTGTTCTTTTATCTTGCCCTCAATGGATCAATTCAACCGCCTCTTCCAGAAATCTACAGAGAATACTACCTCACAGCTGTATGTTGAGATGAACCGGTTAGTTAGGTCGAAAAATCATGTATAAAATTAATGGCGTGGTCAAGGGAAAGGCGCACAGAAATTAGGTGGTGGGGTCGAAAATTTGTAAAAAAATAAAATAATGTCCCGGAATTAACTTATGGAAAGTTGGCAAGTATGCATGCAAATCACATGAACATATATGCTTGAACTCCCTTCATCCGTATCTGGGAACGTCTGTCTACTAGGCACCTGGACATTGCACAATCAAGTCATGTGTATCACGTGATCCTCCAAAAAAAATTCTTGTGAAGAAATGGCATGACACTGCAGCTCGGATGAGACAGGAATCACTGAGGCAAATACCATCATTTTGTGTTCATGTTGTTTTCGGTCATTGCACATGTGCAGCATGTACTCAAGTACAAAATTCAAGGCAAATCATCAATATTGGGGGAAATGTGGGGGTGTTCCCAGATGTGGCTGTTTCTGAATTATGGACAGTGCAGAGGAGTTTGAGTATAATAACTGTGTGTTTTATATTAAAGATGGGAGACCCTGGGCATTGACCTGATTGGCCCATTTGCAGCTACCGATAAAGGCCACAGATATATATGCACTGTGACTGACCTTTTCACAAAGTGGGTGTTTGCTCGTCCCATTAAGTCAAAGTGTGCTGCAGATGTTGTTAAAGTGATACTTGAGCTCATCTACAGTTATGGTCCTGGACCAGGGCCGTGAATTTATTAACCAGGTTAGTGACAAGTCTTAAATATTTTTAACATTCAAGATGCATAATAAATGCTAAATAAGAATTCAATTCCAATGTTTAGCAGTGGTGGTCAGACAACTCATCTCTTCTCCATAACTACTACGCAGATGGCTTCTTTTTACAGTGAATGTTATTAGTAACATAGTATAGTGTGCATTATATTTTGTATCTATTTCATGCTGTTTTGCTTTTCCAACTCAGGTAAATGATTTCATCTCTGCTGCCTTTGGTGTGAAGCGAATGATGCGTTCTGCATACCATCCAGAAACAAATGGCCAGAATGAGCGCACAAACCAGACACTTAAGAGGGCACTGTCCAAATTACAGCCAAACTGACTGGGACAAGTAAGTTACTATATTTTAAGCTGCTATGCATCAGTGGTGGTCAGTGTATCTGTTGTAGCAGCTTGCTATTACTGGATGGATTTTGTAATCCATCCTATGACCTAGAGTTCCAATATAGCAATTGTAACTGTTGGTTGGTGTATAGGCTTACTATGTACATGTCTTTAGTTCTTCTCATGCTTTGCATTTTGGTGATATCTTAGATTTGTGCTCCCTACCACTTATGGCATCAACACTAGCATACAATCATCAACAAAACAGCAGCCTTTTGTACTGATGTTCTATCGCACAGCTTGGGGTGCCATAGCAGAACATAATTATGAAGAAGAGTTACAGTATGTGAATATACACACTGACATGTCTCCTGAAGAGATTAAAACAGACTTGGAAGATTGTGTAGAAAAGGTAAAGATTATCTAGTGGCAGACTATAATTAACCAAATATGACTAATTCGCTGTGCATATTTTATTTGTGAATGAAATTACTGCATGTAAAATGATCCGCATAAACTCTTTTTATTATACTTCTGTATTCACTTAGGTACAGGCCCTGGATGAACAGGTACAGGCCCTGGATGAACAGGTGCAGGCCCTGGATGAACAAGTACAGGCCCTGGATGAACAGGTGCAGGCCCTGGATGAAAAGGTACGAGGAAAAATTGAAGAAGCCAAGGCCAAACACAAGTTGTATTTTTATTCCAAGCAAAAGAAAGGCTTAAAACGCTTCCAGTTTACAATAGGTATGCTAAGGGTGATGATTGATCTGACCAATATTTATGGTGCTCTTGTGTGAGATACAGAGAGGAAGGGCAGTTAATTGTTGAGTTTCAATAAAAGACATCTTGCATATTTCCAATCCATTTTATGTTCTTAATAAATTGCAGACATAAGTTTTGGCTTAAAGATATGCACATGTTCATTTGTTGTTTGCTGCAGATGACCATGTCTTGAAGAGGAATGTACGAAAAGCATCAAGGAAAGGTGACAGGTTAATCACAAGACTGGTTGGGGCCTTACAAAATAATTGACATCACTTCTATGGGCCTCTGCCTGTCAGGATAGTAATGGCAATGCCATGAAAAGCAAGGTCAATTCAGGACACCTAAAGCCTTACTTGACCCGTAGTATACCAGGTCATGAAACTATGCTTCAAGACAATCTTGTAGGTGATGTGTCCCAACAAATACCTACAACTGAGAGTGGCTATGCAAGCTTGCAGACAAGCTTACCCCTCCCTCCCTCTGACCTACAATACCTGGATTGTGACTTTGATTGTGGTACTAGTATCCAGGAAGCCACTGTGAATCTGGCCATGAATATTGCAGAGAAGAGTCCACCAAGGAAGAGGCAGTGCACAGCAAACCTTGGTGTGGTGTCAACTCTTAGCCTACGTCTCAACAAACCCTATACTGAGAAACAGAGCACAATCATTCTACCTCCAGTCCAACCATCCACCCACACTGTGGACCAGGACCAATGACAACCAGAAAAGATGTGCATTTCCACGGAATCTTCACAGACTGAGACAGATTGTTTTGTGACTGGTGCGACCCAGACTGTACTGAGGGTAAATGGCATATGCCTACCGTGCCAACAGGTTGTCAGCTACAGAGAGTTTACCAAGAGACTTTCTCATAACTCTCCAATCTGGAGCATGTTTGGATGACACCACATAAATGAAGCACAGGCCCTACTTCATGTACAGTTTCCAAAGATGAGTGGCCTTCAGCCAGTTTAATATTTGGCACCAGGCAGCCGATGCTCACTTACTGGAACTCCAGTAGAGAATTATGTGCAGATCATGAATACTGGCGGCCACTGGATTTTTCTTCAAATGTAGGAGCATCCAAGGGCACAGTGTTGTTATATGACAGCCTCCCTACCAGAACCAGTTAGTCATTATGTTTAAACTATATCAACCAAAATCCAGTGATTTTTTAATTTGTTATTGACATGTTTCTTCGAGTCAAGTGAATGGAATTGAGGACTATGTACAGTAATATTTGATATTACACCTTAATACATGCCTAATGCATTATTATATCTGTTCTTATTATTGATCCAGAATTGGACACGCTGAAAAGCCATGCCTGGATGGAGCATTATGCTGGAACTTACCTTATCATTGAGAAACCTAAAATACAGAGACAGGCTGGAGGCAATGAGTCTGGGTTATTTGCTATTGCAATTGCAACAGCTCTATGGAGTCGGAATAATCCATCACTCATCACCTTTGACCAGAGCAGGATGCGACACCATCTATATAGCAATGTCCTTCCAAAAACGAATATTACTACCTTTCGCATTGGAAGGTCTGAGATGGAATGTGACGTACAAGAGGTTGGACGAAAGAATACCACTTATCTGCATAAGTAGGCAGCCCCATGACCCTGCCCTTACGGTTGCACAGTGCTGTTCATGTAAGGAATGGTTCGATCAATTTTGTGCTAACATTCCTTCAAGCCATTGCAAACTTACATGAAGAATGGAATTGCCAGCAATGCAAAGACAGAAGCCTGTAAAATATTAAGAGTAATCAATCAGCTTGTCTACAAATATATAATGTAGTGCATCTCTAAATATATAGTGAGTTATTTGGCAAGATATGAAATTCATGGTCAGTTGTCAATGAGAATTCATAGAATGTGTTTTTTCCTATAATATATATACCACAACACTTGATGAATTGGGAGTAATGTGAGAGGTGCAATAGTATGCCCTATTGCTGGCTATATAAGAATAATTAATACTTGGTGGTATATAGTAGAAAGAGAAGAGAAGAGAAAACAAATTCAAGTGAAATTAATATCTAACAAGCAGATGAAATGGAAGTGAATGAGGGTCCTAGGTCAGCAAGGTACCCACCCCATTTTGGATATATATACCCAAACCCAAGCCTAAGACAAAGAAATTGACACAGCTAATATTGTACTCAGGTGAGAAAGACTAGAAGCACATGAACACAGCTAATACAGTACAAGAGCCCCCCTGTTGGGTCTGACACCCAGTTACCTAATTTAGAGATAGAACTAGCTGATTTACCTGGGGAAGCGAGTTCTTGCACCAGTACTCTGGGAGAGGAAGGTAGCGCAAGTGATGTGGGGGAGGAAGGTAGAGCAAGCAATGTAGTGGAGAAAGATAATTCAGCCTTAGAGGAGGAAGGAACAAGCACAGAAGGTAGCACAAGCAAAGAGGTGGAGGAAGATGTCTTAGAATAGGAAGGAAGACTTTCAGAGGTGTTAGAGGGAGAAAGTTGTAGTGACCACCGACTCCCCACCCTTGGTAAGGTGTAGGAGGAAGTGGATATGCTGATAACACAGCAGAAGGCAGATGATAGCTTGACTGAGGCAAGGAAGAATGCTGAGAGTCATAAGGATGGGCATCTTTATGAAGAAGGAGTTTTGACGCACGTCAAATTATCAGAACCTGGGAGAGAATGGACCAGAGTGGTCATTCCCTCTTGCAGGAGAAGGGAGGTGTTGGAAGTAGGCCATAGAGGGTTGATAGGTTGAAACTTCACCTACAACAAAATGGTTGATAGTTTGTCCCAACATTTTACATGGCCTGGGCTTAGGAAGGACATAAGGGCTTATTGTAGCACCTGTGCCGAGAGTCAGAGGGCAGGAAGGCAGCTGAACCCGAAAGTGCCCATGGTGCAAACACCCATTATCACAGTACCATACCAAAGAATGACTTGGGATTTAGTGGGCCCTCTAAATAGAACAGCAAGAGGTTACCGTTACATATTAACTGTCATGTTTCTCGGAACAAGGTATCCCTATGCTGTGGCCCTAAAAAAATCGATGCTCTATCTGTAGCCGAAGGGTTAATGGAGGTAATTAAACATAGTAGTATTCCCAATGAACTGTTATCAGACCAGGGCTCTCAGTTTATGAGAAGGGTTGTTACCAAAACATGCCAGCTGTTAAACATTAAGAAGCTGAAAACAACAGCCTATCATCTTCAAACAAATGGGGCACTAGAGAGATGGCACGCAACGTTGAAGGGTATGTTAACTAAGGAAATTTGATGATAGCTCAGAAATGTGGGACAAATTGCTTTAAGTATTGCCTCTTAGTTTGCAGGGCTTTGCCTCATTGTCATGGTCACTGCCTTTCAGAGCGGAAGTGCTGACACACAGTTCAGGTTCGTTCGGTATTGCTGCCACCAGTCTGGTTCTTACCCCCAGAACCCGAGAATAACAATAGTTTAATTGAATATTGAGAACTCACACGCAGAAAGCATCACAGCATAGACCGGAATTCAGACATCCTAACACGCAGTTCACTAGCCTTATAATGACATAATGTGTGCACTGTTCAGTGGGTTTACTAATCATATTCATGGCATAACTACATAGTCACTTGTTATGCTCTAGCTAAGTGGTCGGGTGAGTGAAGTGTCACCCTGTGACACCCATGCAGCCACAGGCTTTCCCCCATACAAGCTAGTCCACGGGCAGAGCATGTGCGGCCCCCTGGAAGCTATGAAATCGGAATGGGTAAAAGGTGACCTAAGTTATTCTACCTCCAGTAGCCGAGCTCAAGGAAACCCTAACCAAGTTACACAAGGTGGCTCATGCAAATGAGGAGGCTTACAAGTTGAAATCCAAGGCTGCCTATGATATGAGCGCTAAACCTAGGAGCTACGAGCTAGTTGACATGGTCTTGTGTCACACCCCAGGCCTCACCGGGAAGTTGCACTGTATTTGGTAGGGTCCATATCTGGTTGCAACTACAGAATAGCTGTCCCTGGGAAGAAGTCTAATAAGTGTTCACATTAATAGGCTCAAGGTATGGAAGACTCCTGTAAATAACCTGTTTCGGGTGGTGGTTACGGAAGAGAGCGAGAGAACCACTGAGAGAACCACTGAGCCAATAGGTAAGGTGAAGATGAGTGACCCTGTTTTGTCAGTGGTGCAGAAGGCCCAGCTACAAGCCATCCTTGATGAATTTAGTGATGTGGTCACAACTGAATTGGGTTCAGTAAAGGGAGTAGCTCATGTAATCTGATGATTCCCCACCTGTGCACTCCGTTCCTTATAGGATAGCGCCAGGTTGGAGGGAAGACCTAAAGGAGGAAATCCAACAGTTAGCAAGGGAAGGTATCCTCGTACCCAGTAAAAGTGCATGCCCATGGTGCCTGTCTGCAAAAGATGGACAAATGCCATCAGACAATGTATAGACTATAGGAGATTGAATAGCATAACCCGGGCAGATCCATTTCAGATGCCCATGGTGCATGATCTCCTAGATAACGTTGCTGAAGCAACATGGCTGACAAAAGTGGACATGAATAAAGGGTTCTATCAGGTCACCTTGGATAGGGATAGCCAGGACAAGACAGCATTTTGCTCCTGGGGTAAATTTGCATTCACCAGAATGCCCTTTGGACTTATGAATGCCCCGGCTACCTTCCAAAGGTGCATGCAGAACACTCTTGCCCAACAATCTGAATTCAGCTCAGTCTACGTTGAAGATGTTGTAATCTATTCCTCCTCTTGGGAGAAACATCTGGAACACATCAGAGGTGTGTTAGAGGCCCTGAGAGAAGCCGGATTGACGGCCAAGCCCAATAAATGTGTGTGGGGTGTTAGATCCTTAGAGTACTTGGGACACGTGATAGGGAATGGGCTAGTTAGCATTCCTGAAGCAAGAATGAAGGCATTGAGCTCAAAGGCCTAAGAACCAAAATGGGTTGAGAGCATTCCTGGGTACCGCCGGCTATTATCGGAGGTTCATCCCTGATTTCGATAGGTGTGCTGGGCCCTTGTTTGATGCTTAGAAAAAGGGTGCCTCCTGTTCTTTAGAATGGAATGCTAGACAATCTATGTCATTTAACCATCTTATCCATGTGTTGTGTAACGAGCATACGCTTACGTTACCCAGGAAAGAGAAGGAGAAGAATTCCCTGTCGCCAACTATTCCAAGCATCTAACAGCTGCCGAGAGGAATTACGCTGCAAGTGAGCTAGAATGTCTCGCGATCATCAAAGCAGTGGCCACTATACCATCCATCTACTGGGGCAGAAATTCACGGTCATCACAGACCACTGTGCTTTGACGGCTCTCTCAGATTCTCACAAACTTAACGGTCGTCTCATGAGGTAGGCATTGGCCTTACAGGCATATTAGTATGAGATAGAGTACCGCCCAGGAATTCACTACCAGAATGCAGATGGCTTATCATGTCAGTGCTGGCCGGAGGAGGATGATACCTTACCGGGGGGAGAGATGGGTACAGCCTCAACAACATCGAAAACAAAGAACACCAAGGATTCGGAACTCAATGGAGGACTCTTGCCTGGAAGAGGAGGAGTTCAACTTAAGGAAGGGGAAATGTCGAGGGCACCACCTCTATACCGGCCCTGACTGGCCTTGACTGCTAAAACTCATTAGATAGAGGCAGATGCAGGTACTAATGGCTGACATGCCTAATTGGTTACTAAGTTTATGACACCCTGAACTTATGTTAGCTTATGTAGACCTACCTGTTATCTGTATACATGTATTTGAGTTCTGTGCATGTATTGTAATATTATGGTGTGATATCCTGTTTACTGTGTTGTCAGGACCATCAGGATATTTAAACCCTGATGGCCCAGTAGTGTGCAGTCTTGTTATGTGAATGCTTATGTGATTCTTGTCTTATGAACTTCCTAAATTACTCTGGAACAGGGAAGGATCACTAAACAGCAAGTAACATTATTCTGGTGGCAGTATTAGTTACCAAGTTGAAGGTTTAGGCAGTTAACCCTCCAACAGGTACACACAAGAAAAACAAAAGATACTGAGCAATTTTTAAATCATATAAATACCTAGTTCTTCCTAAATATAGAGGATGTTCCTCCAACATTATTCATGACAGACCTCGAAGGCTGACAGAACCTACAGTGAAAGATACCTTACCTAATAGCAACATCAATGAAGTGCTTCTTTGTAAGTATTGTTCTAAGTTATTTTACAATTTATGCAAACCTCTTTAAAGCATAAATATGACATGTATATATACTAAGTTCATGTGTAGGGCTGTAATTGGCCCTGTTGCTACTATATAGAGTATTTGGCATGCTTACATTTGAGCTAGGTAGTAAAAGCTCCTCCATCTTTCTCATAGCCTCATTAGTGAAAATACGATTGTTCATCATCGTCTTTTACTTGAAACTTTTTAATCCACAATTATTTTATGGACGTCTTGTTTTCTGTAATCTACTTCATCTTATCACCTACTGATCAGTTGAGTCGTACACTTTTGGGTCAACAATTTGAGGATTTTAATTGGAACCAAAACTAAGCTTGGTTAATATTTTAATGCCCATGTAGTGGAACTGGCCCAATATTGTGGGGAAGAATGTGCAGTGCAACACAGAGCTTATCAGCCTAACTTGGGACTTTGAAGTGGTTACTTGAAGATGTGAATTATAGTTTCTTGAGGTACTAGGTCTAACAAAATTATAACTTGACCTTAACATTCCTGATGAAGACTAGAGCTTCAATCATGCTAATAAATTCATACTCATCATCAGGTATGTAAGTTTCTGCATTCTAAGAACCAGAACTTATGAATAGTTCTGCAATGAACTCTCTAAGTGACAGGAACCATCATCAGTGTAGGATGGTCTTCAAGGTAAGTAACAAGTGCTCCTTCAATGTGTTATGTTCTAGCTACATTCTTACCTGAATGACTAAGAATGAACATTGCAAGGAACTATCACCACACTTTCTCCCTGGCATCTTCTCTCCTGGAAAACTTTTTCTAAATAGAAATTTGGAACAATGCAGTGCATTAAAACAACAACTTTCAATAAGTACCCGATGCTAATGCTATATAATTGGGCATACATATTAGTTCCATAATTAACCATGACGGTTGTTAAATGGTACCAATCACTTACTACACATGCATCTGGCATTACACTGAATTCTTTTTCTCTTGAGAAATTTGTTGTTTGCAGGATAGATTTCTTCCTGTTAGTATGGTTGTAGGCCATACAGTGACAAACTGATCATGTATAGTTATCAGGAATTGCTTGGAATCCTATCATTCTTGAAGAATAGTTTCTCCAACTTTGATATCATTTTATTGCAGGCATAGAAGAACATAGTTAACCATCTATGTTTAACTAGCATTTCTACAAATCTCTTCGATCTTGAAAAAGGTAGTTGCTGCACTTGAGTGAACCATCCATGCAGGCATAGGGGGAAAGAATGCTACCCAGAGATCTGTATATGCATTAAATTATACTGAATCTCTTAAATCTTGAAAACGATGTTGCAGAGTGTTGCTACAATAAAATATGCTTACACCTGGAATTGTTTCACTGCTAAAAATGGTTCCAGTATAGATATCTTAGCTGTAATTTTTATTCAAGAATATTGATGCTACACAGGCATCCAATAAATGCTTTGATTTTTTTCTCTTTAGAGAAAGTATTTTTTCATAGATTGCGTTGCAGTAAAAAAAAATCATGCATACAGTGAAATAGTAATTCTATACAGGCAACTTGATTTACCTGGAATAACTGTAAATTCTTTGCCGTCATTGACAGGGTAATCTATGCTTACCTCTAAATCATTTTGCTCTGGACAAAAGTGGCTGCTCAAAGATAGATTTCTTTACTGTAAGTTTTGTTGCAGGCACAAAGAGAGAAATAGTTATGCTTACGTACCTAAAATTCTTTGCTCAATGGAAACTTCATTTTCTTAACATTTTGTCAGATGATACACAGGAAATTATGCTTGCCTAGATGTGCTCTGAATTCTTTCTCACTCTAGAAGTAGTTGCTCCAGCATAGATTGCTTTGCTGTTATTTTATAATGTGAAACTGCAGAGTGATGTATGCTTATCCAGATACACACTCTGAATTCTTTCTCACATTATCCAGGATAGATTTCTTTACTGTAATTTTATTTCATAAACAGAGTGATACAGTAAGGCTACAGATGAATATATGCTTGCCTAGATGTGCTCCGAATTCTTTCTTGCTTGAGAATTTGTGCTCCAGGATAGATTTCTTTACCGTAAGTTTTGTTCCACAGAGAGAGTGATATAGTGATCATACTCAGGAATGTAATCCTACCTTGATTGGCTCTGAATTCTTTCTAACTTTAAAACTTGTGCTGCAGGATTGAATACTTTCTTTAGGTTTTGTTGCGGGTGTATAGAGTGAAATAGTGGAGCAACACAGACATCTAACTTGGATGCTACAAAAACATCGCCGCTTACCTGGAATTGCTCTGAATTCTTTCACATTAGCTGCTCCAGGATAGATAATTTTGCTGTAAGTTACCAGAATGCTTTGCTCAACTGGAATTGCTGTAAATCTTTTTGTTTATGAAATAGAATTTACTGTAAGATTGCAGTAGGAATGCATGTTTCAGGCAACATTTCACCAAACCAAAGTAAATTTGTGGATATTTTCTCCCTTATTCGGAACACATGTAAGCAAGGGATTAATAGGATGCATGTAGTTATCTAATTATGTTATTATAATGTACACATGTAATTACAGTTGATGAATGTAATTATAGAGATATGTCATTTTGAAATGTAAGAAGAACATGTGATTGTATCTAATGTAAGAGACACATAATTATAGTAATGTCTATTATAGTGAGTAGATAGTAGAGAGTAAATTTAGGTTTATCAAGGAAACACCTGTATATTTAGGGCACATAAAATGGACACATGTATATAAGTAATTATAAGCAACATTCATTTATTTATGAACTCACATGTATAAATATTTGGTACACACAAGAAACACAAAAGGCTTGTTAACAAATATTAAAATCATATAAAAAACAAGTTCCTCACAAATAATTATAAAGAATGTTCCCCATTAACCAGCAGATTATTCATGACATACCTCGAAGGCTGATGAAGCTCTGAAGTGAATAAAACAAACTTTACTTAATAGCAACATCAATGAAATGCTAATTTGGAATACTTTTTCTAAAATTTGTGCAAAAATATGGAACATAAATATGGATCCATATTAATTCACTGTCCAGGGCTGTAATTTGACCTTTACTAGTAAATGTAGTAGAGTAATTGGTAAGCTCACAGTTGAGCTAGGTAGTAAAATCTACTCCATCATCAATTCCCTGATAGCCATATTAGTACACCCTTCTTCATCATCTGTTACTTGTTTGTTTGAAACTTTTTACTCCACAAAATTCCTCCATGCAGGCCTTGTTTTCTAAAGTCCACTTCACCTTCGCTCATCTCTTGCTCTTCAGCTGAGTTTTACATCATTAGGAAAACAATTTGAGGATGTCATTGGAACCTAAACGATGCTCAAGTCATCAACATTGCCACTATATTAATAGCCATGTAGTGGAACTGGTCCAATCAACATGGAGCTAATCAGTGTGACCTTGGCCTGCCATATGATATGTTCCCCAAAGTAGCGAATAATAGTTTCTTAACCGGCTCCTTATCAGATATGAAAGTGTATGAAGCAATGAATTATAGTTTCTTAACTTATTACTTGTTGGATATGAAAGTGTCTACGTTATAAGAACCCGAAGTGATGATTGGTTCAGCAATGAACTCTCTAAGTGACAAGTACCATCATGACAGTAGGGATGGTCTTCAAGATAAGTCACAAGCTGATCCCTCAATGTGTTATGTTCTAGCTACATGCCTACCTGAACGACAGAGAAGAAGCATTGTGAGCAATTTCCACCAGGCTTTCTCCCTGGCAAGGAAGGCTAAAATGCATTGACTTGTTGTTTGGCAGTGTATGACTAAACTGTTGATATTGCCATTGTTAGGGGATCATATTCGAGAGGAGACACAGAGTGACAGCAAAGTGAGTTACTTTGCGGCACCTCTTAACTAGGTGTGAAGTGACCTACATTTAGGGAGAGACTGGATGGCATGTCTTGCATTGATGTTCATTATCAGCAAAAAATGCATGACAGATTTTAACTGAAGAATGAATTTGGTGGTCCACTGAGTAGTGACAGTGATGATTTTATGAATGATTGATGCCACCTTGTACAGTGTCTGCTCATCCTTCTCCTCCCCTTCTGGAGTAGAAACATTTTTCTTAAAATATATCTGAAATGTTGCAACGTAAGTCTAACAACAACTTTGAAGTCGTGTCAATAGGTGCCCGACGCTTAACGCTATCTATTGGCATTGGCAACTGGCAACACCGCCTATTAGCTCCTCAGCAATATGAAGATTAAATCATTGACCATGCACGGTTGCTATAGTAACCAATTATCCTTGCTATGCAGGCATCTCTATGTATACCTGGAATTGCACTGAATTCTTTCTCTCTTGAGAAACTAGTTGTTGCAGGATAGATTTCTAGTTGTTAGTTTGGTTGTAGAGACATTTGACTTAGTGATGCTACTCAGAAACTTATCATTACAGTACCAGGAATTCCTCTAACTCTCTAAAAACAAGCTAATTGTTCAATGAGATACTAAAAGTTTTATTTCAGGAATTCAGCTGATAGTGTGTTGCTGTACATGCATTTATCTATAATTGTTTTAACTCACTTTACTTTTGAAAAACATGATACGAGTAAGCTTAGCTGTGGGTTTTGTTACAGGCAGAGTGTGAAAAACTGATGCTACACAGTGCTTAGCTGGAATATCTCTAGATGTCGCAGCTGAGATTACAAACCCAATTTCAGTACTTTAAGTAAATGAATAAATTACTAATGTGCGAACCATATTGTATAGATCTGTGAAACCATAATTAATACCTAAACTAGCATGTGTTGTATGCATCTCATTGGTCATTCTTATGTCTGACAACATGGAATATTACCATGTATGGGCATGTCTGGAGTGACTGGCTGTAGCCTAGTTAAAGGAGCAGTTTTACAGTCCTTAGATCTGATTGCCATTACACTGAGTCTGTAGACGTGTGCATGTATGTGCAATAAAGGTCAATTCTTGTTGAGAGACTTGCTTGCCTTAGCTTGAGTAAAATAGCTAGGGTACACATCAGAGGTCACCTGGTGGCAGCATACCAAACAAACCAGCTGACAGGAGTGTAATCTTGGGTAGTATAGATTTCCGTCCTGTCACACTAGATCTTTTCACTTTGGAAAATGTAGCAGTTCAAGGATTGATGTAAATTTTGTTGCTGGCTTAGAGTAATAATTATATTGATGTAAAACAGGCATCTATGCTTACTTTGAATTGTTCTAAATATTTTAGCTCAGGTTAAATAACTTCCTCGAATAACTTGTAGCGACCAAACAGTAACATAGAGATGCTTACCTGCAATTACTCTAACACTTGAAAAACTACTTGTTCTTTGGCATTGTCTGGCTGAAAGATTGAAGCTGTTGGTATTTTCATTCTTAGCAAAGAAAGACAAGAGACTGCAAATTTAGTTACTATGGGGCACTTATGAACTTTGTGTGAGGTGACCTACTTGTATGGTTGTAAGTGGATATCAGTCTCTTGCATTGTAGTTCATTTTCTGCAAAAACAAAGCATGATAAACTCAAAAACAGTGGTGATCCATTGAGTAGTGTCAGTGATTAGGTTTATGGATGATGGACGGTGGATTTTTCTACACTATAAAGGTCTGCTCATCCTTCTCTTCTGGAATAGAAATTTTTCCTGAATAGAAATTGAAACATCATAAATATTCTTTTGCTACAGAGACATCCAGAATTACACTGAATTCTTTCTGTCTTGAGGTAGTAGTTGTTGCAGGATAGATTTCTAGCTGTTAGTTTTGTTGGTTGTAGGCATACAGTGACATAGTGCTATATACTCAGGCAACTACATTACTCTCTCGAGAAGTAGCCAACTGCTCAATAAGAGTTTAAGTTTTGTTTTAGAATACATTCATATAGTGCTATATATTTACATGCATTTGTGCTTAACTAAAATTGCGCTATATACTGGCTTCTTGAAAAACATGTTGAATAAACTTAGCTATATATATGTTTTGTTACAGTGAGCAATTGAGGCGCTCATAGACATTTATGCTTACCTGGAATTAATTTTTTCATTTTGGTAAAAGTAGCTGTTCAAGGATTGATTGATTTCCTGTAATTTGTTTTGCTGGCTTAGATGTCTTACACAAGCATCTACTTTAATTGCTTTGAATTCCTTCTCATGTTGAAGTAGTATTTCCAGTATAGATTTCTTAGTTAATTTTTTTTGCAGGTATAGAGTGATATAATCGTGTAACAGAGGCATCTATGCTTACCTGGTATTGATCTAAAGGCTCTTGTAAAATAAGTTTCTCGAAGAAAGATCCTTTACTGTAAGGTTCGTAAATTATTTGTTCCAGAAAATATATCTTTGTGTCAAGTTTTGTTGCTATCATAGTGTGTGAGGGACTCATGCAATAATGGAATCTATGCTTACCTACAATTGCTCTGATTCCTTTCTCTCATTGATAAACCATTTCTCGAGGATTTATTTATTTTCTGAAGTTTTGTTGCAGGCATAGTGTAATATAGAGTGCTACACAGGTATATATATATTTAACTGGAATTGGATTTGCATTGAATTCCTTCCATCTTGAGAAATTATTTGCTCCAGGAGAGATTTGTTAGATTTGTTGCAGACATAGTGTGACATAGTTACGCTTACGTGGAATTGCACTACATTTGTATGGTCTATGATGATTAGGCATCATATTTTATGGAGAACTAGGAGGATTAGACGTGCATGTTCATGGAGAACAAGGAGGATCAGGCATGCATGTTTAATGGAGAACTAGGAGAATTAGATGTGCATGTTCATGGAGAACATGTTTCAAGGAGAACTAGAGGATTAGGCTTGCATGTTTCATGGAGAACTAGGAGGATTGGGCATGCATATTTCAGGAGAACTCGTAAGATTAGGCATGCATGTTTCATGGAGAGAACTATGAGGATTAGGCATGCATGTTACATGGAGAACTAGGAGGATTAGGCATGTATGTTTCATGGAGAATTAGGAGGATTAGGCATGCATGTTACATGGAGAACTAGGAGGATTAGGCATGCATGTTTCATGGAGAATTAGGAGGATTAGGCATGCATGTTACATGGAGAACTAGGAGGATTAGGCATGTATGTTTCATGGAGAATTAGGAGGATTAGGCATGCATATTTCAGGAGAACTAGGAGGATTAGGCATGCATGCTTCATGGAGACAGGAGGATTAGGCATGCATGTTACATGGAGTTGTAGGAGGATTAGGCATGCATGTTTCATGGAGAACTAGGAGGATTAGGCATGCATATTTAGGAGAACTAGGAGGATTAGGCATGCATGTTTCATGTGGAACTAGGAGGATTAGATGTGCATATTCATGGAGAACATGTCTCAAGGAGAACTAGAAGAATTTGGCATGCATGTTTCAAGGAGAACTAGGAGGATTAGGCATGCATGTTTCATGGAGAATTAGGAGGATTAGGCATGCATATTTCAGGAGAACTCGTAAGATTAGGCATGCATGTTTCATGGAGAGAACTATGAGGATTAGGCATGCATGTTTCATGGAGAACTAGGAGGATTAGGCATGCATATTTAGGAGAACTAGGAGGATTAGGCATGCATGTTTCATGTGGAACTAGGAGGATTAGATGTGCATGTTCATGGAGAACATGTTTCAAGGAGAACTAGTAGAATTTGGCATGCATGTTTCAAGGAGAACTAGGAGGATTAGGCATGCATGTTTCATGGAGAATTAGGAGGATTAGGCATGCATATTTCAGGAGAACTCGTAAGATTAGGCATGCATGTTTCATGGAGAGAACTATGAGGATTAGGCATGCATGTTACATGGAGAACTAGGAAGATTAGGCGTGCAAGTTTCATGGAGGTATGTTTCATAGAACTAGGAGGATTAGGCATGCATATTTAATGGAGCACTATGAGTATTAGGCATGCATGTTTCATGTGGAACTAGGAGGATTAGGCTTGCATGTTTCATGGAGAATTAGGAGGATTAGGCATGCATATTTCAGGAGAACTAGGAGGATTAGGCATGCATGTTTCATGGAGAACTAGGAGGATTAGGCATGCATGTTACATGGAGTTGTAGGAGGATTAGGCATGCATGTTTCATGGAGAACTAGGAGTATTAGGCATGCATGTTTCTTGGGGAACTGGGAGAATTTAGGCATGCATGTTTCATGGAGAACTAGGAGGATTAGGCGTGCATATTTAATGGAGAACTAGGAGGATTAAGCATGCATGTTTCATGGAGAACTAGGATGATTAGGCATGCATGTTTCATGGAGAATTATGAGGATTAGGCATGTATGTTTCAGTCAGCACTTTGAGAATTTTCACAAGAACAAAGTAAATTTTAGGCAACACACGTATGCATGTTATTATATTATGGATGTGTGTAGGATATATTCAATTATAGAGGATGTAATTATAGGCACAAATCTAATTGATAGAGTCAACAGGATATTATAGGTGATGAAGGGGAGACATGTAATCGAGAACACATGATTGCATAAATGACAGGGGACATGGAAATATAATTAAGACCTATTCATTATTGAGAATAGTGAACATCTTTATATTTAGGGCACATAAAAATCGTCCAGTGGGAAATGTAAGAAGAACACATGATTGTACTTAGTCATGAAATTATAGTAAAGACATATTATATTCATTATACTGAGAGATAGTAGTGCCAAATAAGATGTGTATATTTAGGGCACATAAAATAGACACATATAATTAATTATAAGCAACATTCATATAATATTATTGGCTCACATGTACACACAGGAAACACAAAAGTTTTTTTGGAGTCATTATACAAACTTTAAAATCCACTCTGTTTTATATATTATAAAGAACAAGTTCCTACTAAATATAAAGAATGTTCCAACAAACATCTAATTTCCTTTGCTAGACCTTGAAGGCTGACAGAACCTAGAGTATGAATACTTATTAGTGACATCAAAGAAGTGCTTCCCTGGACTTCTTGTTCTATGTTATTGTAATATTTATTTTTTAAATTGATATATAAATATGACCTGCAGATTAATTAAGTCAATGTTCAGAGCTATAATTTCAGCTTTTGTGGCTAATTATGTATAATAGTAGAGTATGCAAGCTCATAGTTGAGCTAGGTGGTAAAAGCTCCTCCATCATGAAATTTGTCATAGATTTATTAGTGAAAATAAGATTCTTCTTCATAATCTCTTACTTGTTTGTTTAACACGTATTAATTTCATGCACTCCTTGTTTTGTGGAGTCCACTTATTTTACAATCATCTCATGGTCTTCCGCTAGTCATACATCTTTCCGTCAAGAATTTGAAAAATTACATTGCAACCTCAACTAACATTTTCATAGCATGTAGTGGAACTGGCCAAATGAACCTGGATATATAACTCTTGACTGTCTCCATCTTGTGGGGAAAGATTGTGCATATCAACATAGAGCTTATCAGCCAGACTTTGAACTGCTCTGTGAATTATTGTACTTGAGCTACTTTGACCATGTTGTAAACTGGCCTAAACATTTTCATAAGTTCATTCTCGTCATCAGATATGTAAGTTTTGCATTTTAAGGAAAATTGAAGAATCATCGAGTAATAAATTCCTAAGTGGACCATCATGAGTTTAGCTATGGTCTTCAAAGTAAGTCACAGGTAGCTCTATCAATATGTTATGTTTAGCTGCATGCCTACCTGAATGACTGAGATTAAGCATTGAAGAACTTCCACCAGGCTTTCTCCCTGGCAATGAAAGTTAAAATTTATTGATTTATTTTTTTGGCACTGCATGACTGAAAGATTGAAGGTGTTTGTATTTCCATTGTTGGGAGATCATTTTCCAGAGAATATACAGAGAAATTGCAACTTTAGTTACTAGGAGTTACCTGTGACCTACTTTTACTGGCGAAACTGTATGACAAGACTCGCATTGTTTCTACTTCGCTATTAGAAAACCATTCCTGAATAGAAATCTGAAACGTTGCAGTGGTAGTCAAACAACAACAAGTACCTAATGCTCGGCAAATGCAAAGCTATATAATTGGGCAAGCAAATTAGCTCCATAAATGAAAATGCGCGATTGCTATATATAGTAACAATTATCTTCTACGCAGGCATCTGTGTTTATCTGGAATTACACTGAATTCATTTTCACTTGAGTTGTTGCAAGACAAATTTCTTGCTGCTAGTTGGTTGCAGGCCCAGAGTGACAAAGTGATGCTACTCAGGCACCATCATTACCGGGAATGGCTCAGAATCTTGAAAAGTAGTTCCTTCAAATTAGATCTCTAGTTTGATTGCAGGCAGTGTGAACCATGTATGTTTAACTGGCGAAATATTTTCTATCTTACATAAGGTATTTACACCTGCAGAGATTTCTTTCATGTAAGTTTTCTTTCTTGCCTACAGTGATAATTATATTATGCAGGCATCTATGCTACAGTTACATAGTTATGTTACACAGAGATCTATACTCGTCATGCAATCAATGATATGTGATGCTATGCAGGCATCTATGCAACAGTTACATAGTTATGTTACACAGAGATCTACTCTCATGTACAGCTGCTCTGAATTCTCTTCATTGAAGAATTAGTTGCTCTAGGATTGATTTCTTTCCTGTACGTTTTGTTGCAGACATGAAGTGATAGAGTGATGTAACTTTTGTTGCAGACATGGAGTGATAGAGTGATGTAACTTTTGTTGCAGACATGGAGTGATAGAGTGATGTAACTTTTGTTGCAGGCATGGAGTGATAGAGTGATGTAACTTTTGTTGCAGACATGGAGTAGTGATAGAGTGATGTAACTTTTGTTGCAGACATGAAGTGATAGAGTGATGTAACTTTTGTTGCAGACATGGAGTGATAGAGTGATGTAACTTTTGTTGCAGACATGGAGTGATAGAGTGATGTAACTTTTGTTGCAGACATGGAGTGATAGAGTGATGTAACTTTTGTTGCAGACATGGAGTGATAGAGTGATGTAACTTTTGTTGCAGACATGGAGTGATAGAGTGATGTAACTTTTGTTGCAGACATGGAGTGATAGAGTGATGTAACTTTTGTTGCAGACATGGAGTGATAGAGTGATGTAACTTTTGTTGCAGACATGGAGTGATAGAGTGATGTAACTTTTGTTGCAGACATGGAGTGATAGAGTGATGTAACTTTTGTTGCAGACATGGAGTGATAGAGTGATGTAACTTTTGTTGCAGGCATGGAGTGATAGAGTGATGTAACTTTTGTTGCAGACATGGAGTGATAGAGTGATGTAACTTTTGTTGCAGACATGGAGTGATAGAGTGATGTAACTTTTGTTGCAGACATGGAGTGATAGAGTGATGTAACTTTTGATGCAGACAAGGAGTGATAGAGTGATGTAACTTTTGTTGCAGACATGGAGTGATAGAGTGATGTAACTTTTGTTACAGATATAGAGTGATAGAGTGATGTAACTTTTGTTGCAGACATGGAGTAATAGAGTGATGTAACTTTTGTTGCAGACATGGAGTGATAGAGTGATGTAACTTTTGTTGCAGACATGGAGTGATAGAGTGATGTAACTTTTGTTGCAGACATGGAGTGATAGAGTGATGTAACTTTTGTTGCAGACATGGAGTGATAGAGTGATGTAACTTTTGTTGCAGACATGGAGTGATAGAGTGATGTAACTTTTGTTGCAGACATGGAGTGATAGAGTGATGCAACACTGGCATCTATGCATCTGGAATAGCTTTTCTCTTGATAAGAAATAGCTTGACGAATGATTTTTCTTGTCAATATTTACAAAATTACATAGTAATGCTACACAGGCATCTATACTTACCAGAAATTGCTATAAATATTTTCTCTCTTGAAAAAGTAGTTGTTCCACATGAAGAGAGAGAGACAAGTATATATACCTTGACAATACCTCGGACACATGCGTACATCATGATACATGTCTGTTAGAGTGAGGTGAGGTAGAAATGCAATTAGCTACATTGAATTAAGATAGAGTAAAATAGTTAAGTTAGATAGTTATGTTAGCAAAGGTTTAGTCAATAATTACATTGATATGTTAAACTGCATCTATGAGTTGCTCTATATTCACTCTTCCTTGACAAAGTAGTTGCTGGACGATTAATTTATTTGCAGTAAGTTTTGTTGCAGGTATAGAGTGACAGTTCTTTTGACATGAAATTGCACTATATTTCTTTGCTCTCAAAAAAACTAGCATAGATACAGTGTACTAGCTTTAGGATAGATTTCTCTGCGGTAATTTTAGTTTCAAGACTATATTGGCTGGAATTGCCCTGAACTCCTTAACTCTGGAGAACTTGTTCTATTTTGTTGGAATTTTGTTGCAGTGATAGTGCAACAGAGTTATGTTACACTATCATCTTTGCTTAACCATAATTACTCTAAATTATTGTGCTCTTGAAAAAGTTCTTGTTCCAGGATGAATTATTTTACTGCACAGTATTTACATGCATAGTTTGATAGAGTGAACTATTTATATTTAGATAACTGGGATTGCACTGATTTCCTTCACTCTTAAAAAATTACAAGCTCTAGGATAGATTTCTTTCCTATTTTTGGTTGCAGGCTTAGTGACAGAGTGATGCTGCACAAACATCTCTGCTTGCCTGGAATTTTCCCAGCTGATTTCTTTCTCTCATGAACAATTAGTTGCTTTTAGGATAGATAATCTTGCTCTGATTATGCAGAATGCTATGCTCAACTGGAATTGCTCCAAATATTTTGGTTCATGACAAAGTAGTTACTCAAGATATGCAAGTTTCATACAGCATTAAGAGAATTTAACTTTATGCAAAGTAAATTTCAGGATATTTTTCGGAGCACATGTATGCAAGTAATTATAATTATGGAGTACATTTAGCTAGGCCAAACCAGCTTATAAACTGCAACCTTAAACCAAATTGTCAGATAAACTAAGCTTAGCAAACTTTAGAAATGATAGACAAATTACCTTGTTCCGCGTGTCTAATGAACTGACAGTAGAGCTACCTCAGAAGGTCTATTCTAAAGCAGTCCTGCACCGCAGAATGGTGCGTAGTGAAATGTTGTACTCCTAGCTTAGTCTGTAGCAGACATTGAAGCTAGTCTACAGTTGCTTCTAGGGTCAGCTTTATCAGCTTCTCTATTCCTTCGAGGCTTGCATTAGTATCGAGCGCCTTTCGCTGAAGAACGACATTATGAATGGTCAAGAAGCGAGAGGCTACCAAACGAACTAGCAGGAGCATGAGAAGCTGTACTTGAAGCACGAGGCTGGAAAATGACTGCGTGAACAAGGGCGAGATAATTAACTGTGAACGAGTTTGAAATGCGAAGGAAAAAATATTCCTCGCCGTTGGAATGGACTTGTTAAATAACGGTGTTGGTACGACGTTGAAAATAGCGCCAACGGAATATTAACGCAATGGAACAAGAAGTTATTTTTGGCTCCTACTATAGCTCTTGTTTTTCACCTCAACAGAACTGATGTAAACGTGCTTAGCTATAGCTTGCTCATCTCAACAGAGCTGATATAAATGTGCATGGTCTGATAAACTTAAGAGTGAAAACTTTTCAGAACTGCTATATAAGGATGCAGCATATGCAGCATTAAGGGGGTCCACTACCCAAAAAACAAAACAAAAAACACAATCTCTCTCTGCTTCAGAATTTTTATTTGAAATCTTGTATATATGATGTGTAGCTACCTATACACAGACCTACCTTCTGGTTCTGTGCCAACTACCCAGCTCCAACTGATTCTGACTTAGTGAACATTTAAGATTTCACGACGACGGTCATATTTGGAGACTGTTTACTTTGGGATTTCACAACTTACCACAGCGGAAATTACAAAGTATGAAACACAATATAACATTGAGTTTTTTTTTAATAGTGTGATCATGGATTTTAAAAATTCAAAAATTCTATTACAATTTCTTGGTAGCATTTTCATTGTTTTTTTGTACCTGTTGACATCATACTTGCTTAAAAAACACACAGAGAATGTCATCTTGTATATAGCTCTCGTTGAGAGGAAACAGAATCTATATAATTTTGTCTGATTACTCCAAATATGAAGCGGGGAGAACCGTCCTTGGCCCCCCAAAAACAGGTCAGGCATTTTAAGGACTAGTATAGTATTTCAATGGTTGAACTGACCATACCATTAAAACCAAAAGTAGTATACATATACATTTTCCAGAAAAATCAAGAATAGGAAGGGGAAGTTTCTGTCCCACTAGGGGGATGACCAGAATCACTGGTTTGCTTCCCTTGTCGGTCTCCGCGGCCATTGAAACTCACTATTACGTGAAGCGTCTTCTTCGCATTTCTTTCTCATGAATTCAAATCTTTGAACAGAGAAGGGAGTATTAAAGTTAGTAAAGTCCAGAATGGAGCATCCAAATCTTCTCCAATTTGGAAGGCAGCATCTTGCATGTACTGTCAACAACAACCAAAAAATTAATTTTGTTTTTTTGTTTTTTGGTAGTGGTACCGCTTCAAAGAAGTACTGCTTTAGCAACTGTTTCAACTGTTTCATGTGGTGTAAATCTAGGTCAGAATAAATAAATAAATGAAACATTAAATAACTTGTAAATTTATTCTCAGATGCCAGATGCCAATCTTTCTGCAAACTTAGAGTTGAGCTAGTGACATCTGCTTTATCTTGCAATGCCTCATGGTTTTTTTAAAAACTTAATGTCTTTTCTGTTGGTTTAAATCTTCCTCTTCTTCACATATTTCATGCTAGCATGGTTGGAGATAGAAGTCTAGGTCATTTTAAAATATGTAGTGGTCTTGCTGCTGATGCATGCATGTTTCAGAGAGCACTAGGAGGATTAGGCATGCATGTTTCTGGCAGCACTAGGAGGATTAGGCATGCATGTTTCAGAGAGCACTAGGAGGATTAGGCATGCATGTTTCAGAGAGCACTAGGAGGATTAGGTATGCATGTTTCAGACAGCTCTATGAGGATTAGGCATGCATGTTTCAGAGAGCACTAGGAGGATTAGGCATGCATGTTTCAGAGAGCACTAGGAGGATTAGGCATGCATGTTTCAGAGAGCACTATGAGGATTTTCACTAGAAGTTGAGATTTTTATACATATACATGTACATGCATGTAATTAAAGCGAGTGCACGTAATTATATGGGAACATTAAAAAATATGCATGAAATAATTACATGGATATGTGAAATATGAAAAGTGAAAATAATGGAGTGAATGTAGTTATAGGCACAAATCTAATTATAGGTTGTTATAAGACGTGATGAATGTAATTATAGAGACGTGACATTTAGAAAATGTAAGAAGAATACATGATTGCATCTATGAACAATCATCTATGAACTAGTAGTAAAGACATTATATGCATTATACTGAGTAGAGAGTAAATTTATGTATGTTAGGAGAGCATGTGTGTATATAGGGCATATAAAATAGACACATAAGTAATTATAAGCAACATTCATATATGGCCTCACATGTATAAATATTGGGTTCACACATGTGAAGCACAAAAGAATTGTAAGTTAGAAATTTTTTAATCCATATATAATATATTTTATATATAAAGAACAAGTTCCTGTGTTCTTCTAAACATCCAGCACCTTTTTCATTGAAACCCTTGAAGGCTGACAGCAGCCAGAGTGAGAGATACTTTACCTAATAGCCACATCAATGGAGTGCTTGCCTGGAGTAATTGTACCATGTCATTGTAAAATTGTGCATAACTCAATGTCCAGGGCTGTAACTTTTCCCTTTGCTACTCTGTGTATAATAGTAGAGTGCTTGGTAAGCTCACATTTGGGTTAGGTTATAAAAGATCCACCAGCATTAAACTTCAGCGAGATCTAGTATTATGTAAAGGGTCCTGTAAATGTTTGTTTTCTAGACTAATAGGGTAAAGGGTCCTGTAAATGTTTGTTCTCTACACTGATAGGTAAAGGGGCCTGTCAATGTTTGTTCTCTACACTATGAGGTAAAGAGTCAAGTGAATGTTTGTTCTCTACACTGTTAGGTAAAAGGTAAAGGTTAAGTGAATGTTTGTCCTCTCAGGAGAGGTAAAGGGTCAAGTGAATGTTTGTTCTCTACACTGATAGGTAAAGGGTCAAGTGAATGTTTGTTCCCTATATTGATAGGTAAAGGGTCCTGTAAATGTTTGTTCACTACACTGATAGGTAAAGGGTCCTGTAAATGTTTGTTCTCTACACTGATAGGTAAAGCCAAGGTGATAGGTAAAGGATCCTGCAATGTTTATTCTCAACATTTTTATTCTCAACATTGTCAAGTAAAATTTAATGTTTGTTCTCTACAGTGATAGGTAAAGGCTCCTGTAAATGTTTGTTCTCTACACTGATAGGTAAAGGGGCATGAAAATGTTTCACCCTCTATAAAGGGTCCTGTAATGTTTATTCTCTACATTGATAGGTGAAGGGTACTGTATATGTTGGTTCTCTACACTGATAGTATATCTATGCATATATTTACATACAATATATCATATATATATCTTGGGGCAGGGTTCATACTGTGTGGTTCATACTGTGTAGAAGCTGTTTCTTATTTAGTAAATCCTGAGTACAGTCATGTTATGTAGTGTATTCTGTCATGGGGGAAAGGGTATGTGCGGGAGGGGGATGATAGATAGATAGACACACAATACATAGTTCCTTGAAGATAAATGACCTTGTCTCTAATGCTCTTTTGTGCTACCAGCTTGGAGAAGAATGAGGCACACTGGAAGTGTTACTGGAGCTACTGTATAAGCAACCTAGATCGTTTATACTGCCAAGAACCTTCCCAAGAACCTTCCCAAGTAACTTTTAGCAGATACATAAGTTTTGTAATAATATTATTATTTTTGCAATCAATAAAACAATATATATAGGGTAAAGGGTCATCACAATGTAATGCCCTTGCAGTTTCCCAACTTGTGTGAGATCCTCTCACTACCTTGCAAAAAAAAAAGAGCTGGTAGGCCTATGAAGGTAAGGCTATGAGAGGAGGTTTCTAATAGCTTCCCCTGAAGATGGGCTGAACACTAAGAGTAAGTGAAGGTAAGGCTATGAGAGGAGGTTTCTAATAGCTTCTCCTGAAGATGGGCTGAACACTAAGAGTAAGTGAAGGTAAGGCTATGAGAGGAGGTTTCTAACAGCTTCCCCTGAAGATGGGCTGAACACTAAGAGTAAGTGAAGGTAAGGCTATGCGAGGAGGTTTCTAGCAGCTTCTCCTGAAGATGGACTGAGCACTAAGAGTAAGTGAAGGTAAGGCTATGAGAGGAGGTTTCTAATAGCTTCTCCTGAAGATGGGCTGAAGACTAAGAGTAAGTGAAGGTAAGGCTATGAGAGGAGGTTTCTCACAGCTTCCCCTGAAGATGGTCTGAACACTAAGAGTAAGTGAAGGTAAGGATATGAGAGGTTTCTAGCAGCTTCTCCTGAAGATGTACTGAACACAAAGAGTAAGTGAAGGTAAAGCTATGAGAGGAGGTTTCTAATAGTTCTCCTGAAGATGGGCTGAACACTAAGAGTAAGTGAAGGTAAGTCTGAGTCATAGCGACTCCATGTTGGGGCATGAAGAAGTCTGAGTCCTAGAGACCCCATGGTGCAAGGAGAAGTCTGAGTCCTAGTGACTCCATGATGGGCCAAGAAGAAGTCTGAGTCCTAGAGACACCATGGCGCAAGGAGAAGTCTGAGTCCTAGAGACTCCATGGAGCAAGGAGAAGTCTGAGTCCTAGAGACTGCATGGTGGTGCTAAGAGAAGTCTGAGTCCTAAAGACTCCAAGGACAGGGAGAAGTCTGAGTCCTAGAGACTACATGATGGGGCAAGGGTCCTAGAAGACTCCATGGCGCAAGGAGAAGTCTGAGTCCTAGAGACTCCATGGAGGTGCAAAGAGAATCTATGTCCTAGAGACTCCATGGAGGTGCAAGGAGAAGTCTGAGTCCTAGAGATTCCATGATGGGGAAATAAGAAGTCTGAATCCTAGAGACTCCATGGCGGGAGGAGAAGTCTGAGTCCTAGAGACTCCATAAACGGGCAATGAGAATCTATGTCCTAGAGACTCCATGGAGGTGCAAGGAGAAGTCTGAGTCCTAGAGACTCCATGGCGCAAGGAGAAGTCCGAGTCCTACCGTCTCCATGGAGAAGTCTGAGTCCTAAAGACTCCATGGAGGTGCAAGGAGAAGTCCGAGTCCTAGAGACTCCATGATGCGGCAAGGAGAAGTCTGAGTCCTAGAGACTCCATGATGGGGAAATAAGAAGTCTGAGTCCTAGAGACTCCATGGTGCAAGGAGAAGTCCGAGTCCTAGAGACTCCATGATGCGGCAAGGAGAAGTCTGAGTCCTAGAGACTCCATGATGGGGAAATAAGAAGTCTGAGTCCTAGAGACTCCATGGAGCAAGGAGAACTCTGAGTCCTAGAGACTCCATTGTGGGGCAAGAAGAAGTCTGAATCCTAGAGACTCCATGGCGGGAGGAGAAGTCTGAGTCATAGAGACTCCATGATGGTGCAAGGAGAAGTCTGAGTTATAGACTCTCCATGATGGGGTAAGAAGTAGTCTGAGTCCTAGAGAGTACATGGCACAAGGATAAGTCTGAGTCCTAGAGATTCCATGATGGGGCTAGGAGAAGTCTGACTCCTGAAGACTCCATGATGAGGCAAGGAGAAGTCTGAGTCCTAGGGATTCCATGGCACAATGAGAAGTCTGAGTCCTAGAGACTCCATGGTGGTGCTAAGAGAAGTCTGAGTCCTAAAGACTCCAAGGAGCAAGGAGAACTCTGAGTCCTAGAGACTCCATTGTGGGACAAGAAGAAGTCTGAATCCTAGAGACTCCATTGTGGGGCAAGAAGAAGTCTGAATCCTAGAGACTCCATGGCGGGAGGAGAAGTCTGAGTCCTAGAGACTCCATAAAGGGGCAATGAGAAAACTGAGTCCTAGAGACTCCATGATGGGGCAAGGAGAAGTCTAACTACTAGAGATTCCATGGCGCAAGGAGAAGTCTGAGTCCTAGAGACTCCATGATGGTGCAAAGAGAAGTCTGAGTCCTAGAGACTCCATGATGGTGCAAGGAGAAGTCTGAGTTATAGACTCTCCATGATGGGGTAAGAAGTAGTCTGAGTCCTAGAGAGTACATGGCACAAGGATAAGTCTGAGTCCTAGAGATTCCATGATGGGGCTAGGAGAAGTCTGAGTCCTGAAGACTCCATGATGGGGTAAAAAGAAGTCTGAGTCCTAGAGAGTACATGGCGCAAGGAGAAGTCTGAGTCCTAGAGACTCCATAGAGGTGCAAAGAGACATCAGAATCTTAGAGACTCCATCGGGTGCAGGAGAAATCTGAGTCCTACAGACTCCATGGAGGTACAAGAAGAACTCTGAGTCATAGAGACTCCATGGTGCAAGGAGAAGTCTGAGTCCTAGAGACTCCATGATGGGGCTGGGAGAAGTCTGAGTCCTAGAGACTCCACGGTCAGGCAAGGAGAAATCTGAGTTCTAGAGACTCCATGATGGGGCAAGGAGAAGTCCGAGTCCAAGAGACTCCATGGCGCAAGGAGAAGGTAACAAGGTAGAATCATTGTGCATATAAATAAGAGTATATAGGAACAAGGAAGAATAATTGTGCATAGAGATAAGAGTATATAGGAACAAGGTGAACAAGTACAGAATATATGAAACTGCATAAATGGTAACAGTTCTTCTGTTAACACCAGGCAAGGTACAAGTACGAATTATAGAGACTCCATGGTGGGGCAAAGAGAAGTCTGAGTCCTAAAGATTCCATGGGAGCAAGGAGAAGTGTGAGTCCTAGAGACTCCATGGTGGTGCTAAGAGAAGTCTGAGTCCTAAAGACTCCAAGGACAGGGAGAAGTCTGAGTCCTAGAGACTACATGATGGTGCAAGGAGAAGTCTGAGTCCTAGAGACTCCATGGAGGGGCAAGGAGAAGTCAGAGTCCTAGAGACTCCATGATGGGGCAAGGAGAAGTCTGAGTCCTAGAGACTCCATGGCGAAAGGAGAAGTCGGAGTCCTAGAGACTCCATGATGGGGCAATGAGAAGTCTGAGTCCTAGAGACTCCATGATGGGGCAAGGAGAAGTCTGACTACTAGAGATTCCATGGCGCAAGGAGAAGTCTGAGTCCTACACACTCCATGGAGGTGCTAGGAGAAGTCTGAGTCCTAGAGACTCCATGGCACAAGGAGAAGTCTGAGTCCTAGAGACTCCATGATGGGGCAAGGAGAAGTCTGGGTCCTAGACACTCGAGAAGGTGCAAAGAGAAGTCTGAGTCCTAGAGACTCCATGATGGGGAAATAAGAAGTCTGAGTCCTAGAGACTCCATGGAGCAAGGAGAACTCTGAGTCCTAGAGACTCCATTGTGGGACAAGAAGAAGTCTGAATCCTAGAGACTCCATTGTGGGGCAAGAAGAAGTCTGAATCCTAGAGACTCCATGGCGGGAGGAGAAGTCTGAGTCCTAGAGACTCCATAAAGGGGCAATGAGAAAACTGAGTCCTAGAGACTCCATGATGGGGCAAGGAGAAGTCTAACTACTAGAGATTCCATGGCGCAAGGAGAAGTCTGAGTCCTAGAGACTCCATGATGGTGCAAAGAGAAGTCTGAGTCCTAGAGACTCCATGATGGTGCAAGGAGAAGTCTGAGTTATAGACTCTCCATGATGGGGTAAGAAGTAGTCTGAGTCCTAGAGAGTACATGGCACAAGGATAAGTCTGAGTCCTAGAGATTCCATGATGGGGCTAGGAGAAGTCTGAGTCCTGAAGACTCCATGATGGGGTAAAAAGAAGTCTGAGTCCTAGAGAGTACATGGCGCAAGGAGAAGTCTGAGTCCTAGAGACTCCATAAAGGTGCAAGGAGACATCAGAATCTTAGAGACTCCATCGGGTGCAGGAGAAATCTGAGTCCTACAGACTCCATGGAGGTACAAGGAGAACTCTGAGTCATAGAGACTCCATGGTGCAAGGAGAAGTCTGAGTCCTAGAGACTCCATGATGGGGCTGGGAGAAGTCTGGGTCCTAGAGACTCCAGGAGGTGCAAAGAGAAGTCTGAGTCATAGCGACTCCATGTTGGGGCATGAAGAAGTCTGAGTCCTAGAGACCCCATGGTGCAAGGAGAAGTCTGAGTCCTAGTGACTCCATGATGGGCCAAGAAGAAGTCTGAGTCCTAGAGACACCATGGCGCAAGGAGAAGTCTGAGTCCTAGAGACTCCATGGAGCAAGGAGAAGTCTGAGTCCTAGAGACTGCATGGTGGTGCTAAGAGAAGTCTGAGTCCTAAAGACTCCAAGGACAGGGAGAAGTCTGAGTCCTAGAGACTACATGATGGGGCAAGGGTCCTAGAAGACTCCATGGCGCAAGGAGAAGTCTGAGTCCTAGAGACTCCATGGAGGTGCAAAGAGAATCTATGTCCTAGAGACTCCATGGAGGTGCAAGGAGAAGTCTGAGTCCTAGAGATTCCATGATGGGGAAATAAGAAGTCTGAATCCTAGAGACTCCATAGCGGGAGGAGAAGTCTGAGTCCTAGAGACTCCATAAACGGGCAATGAGAATCTATGTCCTAGAGACTCCATGGAGGTGCAAGGAGAAGTCTGAGTCCTAGAGACTCCATGGCGCAAGGAGAAGTCCGAGTCCTACCGTCTCCATGGAGAAGTCTGAGTCCTAAAGACTCCATGGAGGTGCAAGGAGAAGTCCGAGTCCTAGAGACTCCATGATGCGGCAAGGAGAAGTCTGAGTCCTAGAGACTCCATGATGGGGAAATAAGAAGTCTGAGTCCTAGAGACTCCATGGTGCAAGGAGAAGTCCGAGTCCTAGAGACTCCATGATGCGGCAAGGAGAAGTCTGAGTCCTAGAGACTCCATGATGGGGAAATAAGAAGTCTGAGTCCTAGAGACTCCATGGAGCAAGGAGAACTCTGAGTCCTAGAGACTCCATTGTGGGGCAAGAAGAAGTCTGAATCCTAGAGACTCCATGGCGGGAGGAGAAGTCTGAGTCATAGAGACTCCATGATGGTGCAAGGAGAAGTCTGAGTTATAGACTCTCCATGATGGGGTAAGAAGTAGTCTGAGTCCTAGAGAGTACATGGCTCAAGGATAAGTCTGAGTCCTAGAGATTCCATGATGGGGCTAGGAGAAGTCTGACTCCTGAAGACTCCATGATGAGGCAAGGAGAAGTCTGAGTCCTAGGGATTCCATGGCACAATGAGAAGTCTGAGTCCTAGAGACTCCATGGTGGTGCTAAGAGAAGTCTGAGTCCTAAAGACTCCAAGGACAGGGAGAAGTCTAAGTCCTAGAGACTACATGATGGGGCAAGGAGAAGTCAGGGTCCTAGAAGACTCCATGGCGCAAGGAGAAGTCTGAGTCCTAGAGACTCCATGGCGAAAGGAGAAATCTGAGTCCTAGAGACTCCATGATGGGGCAATGAGAAAACTGAATCCTAGAGACTCCATGATGGGGCAAGGAGAAGTCTGACTACTAGAGACTCCATGGAGGTGCAAGGAGAAGTCTGAGTCCTAAAGACTCCATGGAGGTGCTAGGAGAAGTCTGAGTCCTAGAGACTCCATCATGGTGCTAGGAGAAGTCTGAGTCCTAGAGACTCCATGATGGGGAAATAAAAGTCTGAGTCCTAGAGACTCCATGGAGCAAGGAGAACTCTGAGTCCTAGACACTCCATTGTGGGGCAAGAAGAAGTCTGAATCCTAGAGACTCCATGGCGGGAGGAGAAGTCTGAGTCCTAGAGACTCCATAAAGGGGCAATGAGAAAACTGAGTCCTAGATGGGGCAAGGAGAAGTGTAACTACTAGAGATTCCATGGTGCAAGGAGAAGTCTGAGTCCTAGAGACTCCATAAAGGGGCAATGAGAAAACTGAGTCCTAGAGACTCCATGATGGTGCAAGGAGAAGTCTGAGTCCTAGAGACTCCATGATGGTGCAAGGAGAAGTCTGAGTTATAGACTCTCCATGATGGGGTAAGAAGTAGTCTGAGTCCTAGAGAGTACATGGCACAAGGATAAGTCTAAGTCCTAGAGATTCCATGATGGGGCTAGGAGAAGTCTGAGTTCCTGAAGACTGCATGATGAGGCAAGTAGAAGTCTGAGTCCAAGGGATTCCATGGCACAATGAGAAGTCTGAGTCCTAGAGACTCCATGGTGGGGCAAGGAGAAGTCTGAGTCCTAGAGACTCCATAAAGGTGCAAGGAGACGTCAGAATCTTAGAGACTCCATCGGGTGCAGGAGAAATCTGAGTCCTACAGACTCCATGGAGGTACAAGGAGAACTCTGAGTCATAGAGACTCCATGGTGCAAGGAGAAGTCTGAGTCCTAGAGACTCCATGAAGGGGCTGGGAGAAGTCTGGGTCCTAGAGACTCCAGGAGGTGCAAAGAGAAGTTTGAGACATAGAGACTCCATGTTGGGGCATGAAGAAGTCTGAGTCCTAGAGACCCCATGGCGCAAGGAGAAGTCTGAGTCCTAGAGACTCCATGATGGGGCAAGAAGAAGTCTGAGTCCTAGAGACACCATGGTGCAAGGAGAAGTCTGAGTCCTAGAGACTCCATGGACTTACAAGGAGCTGTCTGAGTCCTAGAGACTCCATGAAGAAGGAGAAGTCTGACTCCTATAGACTCCATGGTGGTAAGGAGAAGTCTAAGTCGTAGAGACCGCATGGTTGTAAGGGGAAGTCTTAGTCCTAGAGACATCATGGAGGTGCAAGGAGAAGTCCGAGTCCTAGAAACTCCATGATTGGGAAAGTAGGTCAGAGACCTAGAGAATCCATGGTGGGCAAGGAGAAATTTGAGTCGTTTAGACTTCATGATATATGAGAAATCTGGGACCTAGAGACTTCATGTGCGTGTAAGGAGAAGTCTTAGTCATGGAGATTCCATAATGGGGCAAGGAGAAATCTGAGTCCTAGAGACTTCATGGAGGTGAAGGAGAAGTCTGAATCCTAGAGACCTCATGGAGGTGCAAGGAGAAGTCTGAGTCATAGAGACTCCATTATGGGGCAAGAAGAAATCTGAGTCCTCCTAGAGATGACATGGAGGTGCTAGGAGAAGTCTGAGACCTAGAGACTTCATGAAGAAGGAGAAGTCTGAGCCCTAGAGACTCCATTGTGGTGCAAGGAGAAGTCTGAGTCCTAGAGACTCCATGATGGGGCAAGCTGAAATCTGAGTCCTAGAGAATCCATGGGGTTGCAAGGAGAAGTCTGAGTCCTAGATTTTTCATGGAGAAGGAGAAGTCTGAGTCCTAGAGACTCCATGTAGTGCAAGGAGAAGTCTGAGTCCTAGAGACTTCATGGTGGTGCAAAGAAGAAGTCTGACTCCTAGAGACTCCATGGAGGTGCAAGAAGTCTGAATCCTAGAGACTTCATGCTGGAGGAGAAGTCCGAGTCCTAGTGACTACATGGAGAAGGAGAAGTCTGAGTCCTAGAGTCTCAATGCAGGTGCAAGGAGAAGTCTGAGTCCTAGAAACTCCATGGTCGGCCAGGAGAAATCTGAGCCATTTAGACTTCATGGTGGATGAGAAGTCTGAGTCCTAGAGACTTCATGGAGTTGCAAGGAGAAGTCTGAGTCCTAGAGACTTCATGGTGGGGCAATGGGTCCTAGAGACTCCGTGGAGGTTCAAGGAGAAGTCTGAGTCCTTGAGACTTCATGGTGGTGCTAAGAAGAAGTGTTAGTCCTAGAGACTCCATGATGGGGCAATGAGAAGTCTGAGTCCTAAGGAGAAGTTTGAGTCCTATAGACTTCATGATGTGGCAAGGAGAGATCTGAATCCTAGAGACTCCATGGAGATACAATGAGAAGTCTGAGTCCTATAGACTTCATAGTTGGGCTAGGAGAAGTCCGAGTCCAAGAGACTCCATGGTGGTGCAAAGAGAAGTCTGAATCCTAGAGACTTGTGAAAGTTGAAGTCTAAGTGCTAGAGACGACATAGAGGTCACTGGTGCAAGGAGAAGTCTGAGTCCTAGAGACTCCATGTTGGTACAAGGAGAAGTCTGAATCCTAGAGACTTCATGGTGGTAAGGAGAAGTCTAAGTCCTAAAGACTCCATGGAGGTTCAAGGAGAAGTCTTGAGTCCTAGAGACTCCAGGTGCAAGAAGACGTCTGAGTCCTAAGACTCCATGGAAGTGCAAGGAGAAGTCTGAATCCTAGACATTCCATGGTGCAAGGAGAAGTCTGAGTCCTAGAGACTCCATGTTGCAATGAGAAGTCTGCTTCCTAGTAACTCCATGATGGTGCAAGAAGAAGTCTGCTTCCTAGAGACTCTATGGTTGTGCAAGGAGAAGTCTATGTCCTAGAGACTACATGATGGGACAAGTACAGGTCTGAGTCAAGGAGAAGTCCGAGTCCTAGAACTCCATGAAGGTGCAAGGAGAAGTCTGAGTCCTAGAGACTTCATGGTGGGGCAAGGAGATGTCTGAGTCCTAGAGACATCATGATGGGGTAATAGTGCAGCGGTATAGTCCAACTTACTAAACCTATTGTGCATTTTTTGATAAAAGCACCAAAATTGAAACAATTTTGGATATGGAGGCGCTCACAATTGTACCCACGCTGGCCATAGCAACAGTTTACAAAATAGCCGCCATGCAAACACTTGTTTAGCCTGAATAGTATACAACCAAACAAATAAACTAGCAAATCATACAATAAACACTGGTAGTGATAATTGGAATGTTTATAGTTCAGGCATGTGCTGACCTCAGAGCACATGCTATCAGAGATTCTAATCAGGGCACTATAGTCCTCAAAGAGGTTTAAACTTGTGGATACTTGGGAAGCATCTACATCTCAACAGCCAGTTGATACAAACTGGGAGCTTTGTGTTATATGCCAGGAAAAGACAGTGGAGTCCCTTACTTCTCCTTTACACTCAAAAAGAAAAGAGTTGGAAAAGGTTACCAATCACTTGCTGAAAACCTGGTCAAATTCGATGAATTGGGGAAGCTACCGAGAACCTTGCAGTTAGACAGAATGGATGAAGGGCAAGGTATTGAAGCAGCTATGGTTACCAATGAGGCCAAATGGCATAAGGCATGTAGGCTCCATTACAACAGCCAAATACTACAAAGGGCAGAGAAGAGGGAGCATGAAAGCCCAGAAAGAGATGGTGCTCCATGCAAGTGTAGTAGATTGCTGTCTTTACTTAAGCCTAGTGAGGCGTCTTGTTTTTTCTGCAGTCAAGCAGCTGACTGATGGCCCACATGAGGTGACAACAATTCAGGTGGACCAACGTGTGCGTGAAAGTGCTGAACTTACCGGGGACAGCTTGCTCTTGACCAAACTTGGCTTGAGTGACATGGTAGCCTTGGAAGCCAGGTACCACACCAAGTGCTTATTGGCTCTACAACCGGGCAAGGAAGGTGCAGACGGCACAACAAGGAGCGGGTAGTGAAGATGAGGAATCGTATTTGCCGAACTTGTGATGTATATTGAGGAAGTTCGTTTGGAAGCAAGCACTGCACCAGTTTTCAAACTCGCTGATATGGCACAACTCTACATGTCTGGGATGCAACAGTTTGGAGTCATGAGTGACCAAAGGATACATACAACCCGATTGAAGCAAAGACTGCTTGCACATTTTCCAGATATGCGAGCTCAAAGTAAGGGAAGAGATATCATGCTTGTATTCGATGAAGATATTGGTGCTGCACTTGGCAAAGCCTGTGAGCAGGACAGTGACAGTGATGCTGTTCATCTTGCATGTGCCACACAGATTGTACGCCGGCACCTGTTTGACCCCTATCCCTTCATTGGGTCATTTCAAGAAAATTGCCAGGAGAAGTATGTGCCACACTTGCTGCTTGCACTAATAAGTATGGTGTTGGAAGGCCCAAGCATCAAGGACCAAATTCGTGAGTGTTCAATACCAGCAACACTTTCCATTGCCCAGATTATGAAGTATAACAGTGTCAAGCACATGCGTAAACAGGCAGACATCAGCTCATCTGTCAGACACAGCTCTGCACAAGAAACACCTCTTCCAATCTACATTGGGCTAATGCTGCATGCCCAAACTCGTAAGAGAAATCTGGTGGACAGGCTGTTATCTCGGCTTAAGCATCTCGTATGACCATGTGCTGTGCCTCTCAGCAGAGATGGGAAACAGTGTGTGCCAATGCTTTCACATGGAGCAAGTTGTATGTCCACCAATGTTGAAGGGCAGTGTATTCACAACAGCTGCTAATATTGACCATAACCCAAGTGCTACACATTTCTATACTGATGTGCCACTTATTACATCCAGTGTCAAACAGTCAGCTGTTCCTGCCACCAGTTTGATCTCCCTGAAACGGAATGACTACCAGAAGCACACTGAGGGAGAGCTAGAGAACACAAGACACATTCTAGAAGAAAACACTGAGCTCAGGAGAAATGAGAACATATCGTGGGCTGCATATATACTGTGCAGAGAATCAGGAATCAGGTGATCGAATCATCACACCAACAGCCTCACTCTCCCTATTTGTGGTGAAGAGTGCTGTTGAGCATCTCAATGCAGGACAGACTCCAGTTTTGACGTTTGACCAGCCACTCTTTGCTCTGGCCAAACAGATCCAGTGGAAGTGGCCAGAGAAGTATGGAGAGGAAAAGCTTGTGGTTATGTTTGGTGGCCTCCACATTGAGATGGCAGCTCTGAAGACCGTTGGTGACTGGCTGGAAAACAGTGGACGGGCACAAGCACTGGTTCAAGCAGAAATTGCAACAGTAGGAATGGCTGATGCTCTACACAAAGCATCACATGTTATGCGCACAAGAAAGGCCCACCAAATTATGGCTGCTGCCTTATATATTCTGCCACATCCTAGCCCTAGCCCTAGCCGTGCCTATGACCTTTATAGTCTTACCTGTTCAAAAGACGATCAAGCCCCTGTGGGAGTTTGAGACCTGGTGTGATCAGAGAAAATATCAGTTTCATTACTGGCCAACAACAATGGAACTAGAGGTTTGCATTCTCACTTATGTGCGGTCCTTGAGAGAAGCAAACTTTGCCATGTATCAGATGTCTTAACAGAACTTGTTCCCTGGTTCTTGCACTATATAGATCATACAAACTATGCCCACTGGATACCAGTGCATCTGAGAGATAGGGCTGAACTTCCCAAGACACACCTAGATATTTACAGAGAGTTCAACACTGGCCACTTCACAGTGCAAAAGACCAAGCGACTTTTCTCGGCCATCCCCATTGACCAAGCACATTAACAAAATAATGCCTGTGTCAAGGGTGATGGAGGTGCAGTTGGCCTCACCGACTATCCAAGTCCTGCCGCGGTGGATGATTGCTGGGCCAGAGGTTGCCAGAGTAATTGGGGAATTTGAAAATTCTGACTTGCAGGAATTAAGAGTGGACACACATCACTATGACCAAACAGCAAGTCTACAGACATCTTTTGCAAGAGATGTTCACACTCTGGTGACCGTCATTGAAGAGTTGGGAAACCTATTCGAAGAGGAGAGCCAGGACTTGCTTGTTCTTGATACTGCAGACCCTGCTGTAGTGAAAACAGTCCAGTCCGTACAAAATTGCTGCCATGAACTTCAAATATGGCAACATTGGAAGCACTGAAATGTGTAATAGTGATTTGAGAGCACATTGTTAGAACTTGCATGGCGGCCAATTTGGAAAACAGCTGTCATGGCCAGTGTGGGTACTATTGCAATTGCCTCCATATCGAAAAATGTTCATTAGGTATTAATCTGCATGTGTACCAATTTTGGTGCTTTTATCAAAAAATGCACAATAGCGGCATGGCAGCCATTTTGTAAACTGTTGCTATAGCCAGCGTGGGTACAATTGTGAGCGCCTCCATATCCAAAAATTTTCATTAGGTATTAATCTACATGTGTACCTTGGGGCTTTTATCAAAAAATGCACAATAGGTTTGGTATGCCGCTGCACTACAATAGGAAGTCTGAGTCCTAGAGACTCCGTGATGGGGCAAGGAGAAATCTGAGTCCTAGAGATGACATGGAGGTTCAAGGAGAAGTCTGAGTTCCTAGACTACATGGTGGTTAGGAGAAGTCTAAGTCCTAGAGACAACATTGAGGTGCAAGAAGAAGTCTGAATCCTAGTGACTCCATGGAGGTGCAAGGAGAAGTCTGAGTCTAGAGACTTCATGGTGGCGCAAGGAGAAGTCAGAGTCCAGAGACTCCATGAAGGTGCAAGAAGAAGTCTGAGTAGAGAGACCATGGAGGTGCAAGAAGAAGTCCCGAGTCGTAGAGACTCCATGGAGGTGCATTGTTTTGGGAAGAAATGTTCAGCTATTGTGCAATACAAATGTCTATACAAATACTCCAACATGCAGCATAGCAGAGATCACAGCCCTCATGCATACAGACATGAGAGAGCTAGTCACTGGAACATTGAGAGCTGAGGGCCTACAGAGAGTCACTGGTGAAGATGAGCACATGAATCACGCAAACATGAAGTCAACATATGGAGGGAGGCAAAGCAGAGGAACAGAACAAGTGAATGGGTTGACATAACAGCTCTACAGAAGACATGAGATGTATTGTCATGACGATGTAAAAGCTGTGGAGATATTGATTGAGGTGTCCTGATCAACAGGCCAGCTGGGGTGCGCTGTTGAACCTGCTCGACTGAGAGATGGAACTGCTGGAGCTGGACGAGTTAAGATGATCCCTGGACCTGGTAACAGTAGCAGCATGAGGTTAGGCAATGAAAGGAGGAGGAGGTAAGTAGAGAGGGAGGAGGTGAGTGGAGAGGGAGGAGGTGAGTGGAGAGGGAGGTGAGTGGAGAGGGAGGAGGTGAGTGGAGAGGGAGGAGGTGAGTGGAGAGGGAGGAGGTGAGTGGAGAGGGAGGAGGTGAGTGGAGAGGGAGGAGGTGAGTGGAGAGGGAGGAGGTGAGTGGAGAGGGAGGAGGTGAGTGGAGAGGGAGGAGGTGAGTGGAGAGGGAGGTGAGTGGAGAGGGAGGAGGTGAGTGGAGAGGGAGGAGGTGAGTGGAGAGGGAGGAGGTGAGTGGAGAGGGAGGAGGTGAGTGGAGAGGGAGGAGGTGAGTGGAGAGGGAGGAGGTGAGTGGAGAGGGAGGAGGTGAGTGGAGAGGGAGGAGGTGAGTGGAGAGGGAGGAGGTGAGTGGAGAGGGAGGTGAGTGGAGAGGGAGGAGGTGAGTGGAGAGGGAGGAGGTGAGTGGAGAGGGAGGAGGTGAGTGGAGAGGGAGGAGGTGAGTGGAGAGGGAGGAGGTGAGTGGAGAGGGAGGAGGTGAGTGGAGAGGGAGGAGGTGAGTGGAGAGGGAGGTGAGTGGAGAGGGAGGAGGTGAGTGGAGAGGGAGGAGGTGAGTGGAGAGGGAGGAGGTGAGTGGAGAGGGAGGAGGTGAGTGGAGAGGGAGGAGGTGAGTGGAGAGGGAGGAGGTGAGTGGAGAGGGAGGAGGTGAGTGGAGAGGGAGGAGGTGAGTGGAGAGGGAGGAGGTGAGTGGAGAGGGAGGTGAGTGGAGAGGGAGGAGGTGAGTGGAGAGGGAGGAGGTGAGTGGAGAGGGAGGTGAGTGGAGAGGGAGGAGGTGAGTGGAGAGGGAGGAGGTGAGTTGAGAGGGAGGAGGTGAGTGGAGAGGGAGGAGGTGAGTGGAGAGGGAGGAGGTGAGTGGAGAGGGAGGAGGTGAGTGGAGAGGAATTAGTGTGTGGTGACCTCTTACCTGTTCAGTGTGAACTTTTTCTGTCTCATCTGAACATTGTGGTTGCCATGGTTTCCAACCACAGGATGATGACCAAAGTTCTCCTTGTTCTGTACCCCGCCACTACTCACACAGAGGGAGAGAGAGGAGCACACAGTTGGGTAGGTTTTAACTCAAGACCAGTGGCTATAACCAAACTGACCAACTTAGACTATGCCTCACTTACCGGCTGACGACCTTGGACTCGGCGGCCTTAGTCATCTTCAAGTAGCTGGGCAGCTTGCTTGTGACCTTGCTGCGCGAGAACATGCGGTGGTGCTCCTGTCTCTTGCGGATGCCGTCAGCGACGCCCCCATCCTCAGGGTTACCAACAGAAGCGGTTTTAGCCACACCCACCTGCTGGTTCCTACAGAGCGAGTTATTGGCAAGTTCGTCCCTTCCCACGCCCACATCCGACAAGCTGGACGTTGAGTCGGAGATGGAGACTCGCTTGACGGACTTGTGCGCAGACATTCTACCTTGAGTGTGGAGAATGCCAGTGGCCACGCCCCCTCCTCCTCGGCTCGGGGAGTAGCTGGTAGGAGGTTTGAGCAGGGAAGTCCCCGGCTTACTGGGCGTGCCATGGGGGTAAGCATACCCACCACTTCCATTAGGGACGCTACCCAATGACATTGTACCAGTGAGTGGGCGTGGCAGACGGGAAGGGTCTCGGACATAAGGATTGGGCGTGGCCCGCACGGGTATTTGTTTGTGAAATGCACCGATGGGGTACTTCAGAGGAACAGCGGTATCGACAGAAAGGTCTGATTGGTTGGTCAGGTTCGGTGTAGATAGACTGGTCCTATGACTCCCCGACGATGCTGGTCTTGGAGGTGTAGTGAAGTTGTCCTCAAAGCTGCAGTACCGGGCAGCGTTGGAGCAGTATGCAGGTGAGGGGGAAGCAAGATGGCTACCAGAACTACGCACCATGAAACCATTGGCATTTGGTCGGTGAGGAGGTTGCATGAGGGTGGTCCTGCGTAATGTTCCCCCTATAATGCTCCCCAGGCCAGAGTCAGTACTGGTGGATTGCTGTGAGGACAACAAAGAGTTGGGCGCAATCCGAGAGGGTGTGGCTTTGTTAGATCGAGGTGGTGGTTGAAGCGGCTGGAACATGGAGTACGGCTGGGGGGCAGGTATGGGTGTGGCCAGCTCCGTTCGGGTGGAAATGGGGGTGTCCCTAGTAGTGGGCGAGGTCACGACCGTTCTAATGGGAGGAGCAGAGCGTGTGTTTAATTCCCTCTCAGTGGGCGTGACATCACCGTCAGGAAGGTAAGGGGTCCCCATAGGCTTCTGTCGGTACATCCCTCTATGGTTGGAAGTGTCATACAGCAGCGGCTTATGCCACTGGAAGTGACCTTTGGAAGAGGTCAGGGTCATCTTGGCCAGGTCATGTGAGCGCAGCACGGTCCTGCTTGCCAGCTTGGAGTAGTCGAGTTCCTCCTGGTCAGAATTGAGCAACGAGCCCAGGCTGGAGGAACTAAGTTCGGAAACGTCGTCTCTCTCAGAGAAGCACGAGGACAAGGAGGGAGAGCGGGAGAGCGAGGAAGTGGTGAGCGAAGAAGTGGAGGAGGTGGCAGAAGAGGGGAGGGAAGTGATGAGGTGCATAGAAGTGGGCGTGTCACTATCCCGTGACACATCACTGCCAGCAGTTCCCATGGCTAACAAGGAAGGAGTGGGAGTGGTCGAGCCCTCTAAGTCCCCCCGCAGAGCCTCTCCTCCCCCGGACCTCGCGATCCTCTCCTCGCAACAGAGATTACTAACACTGCTACACTTGCCGGCATTGCGGGTGAGTATCCCTAGGTGGGGGGAGTACGGCCCTCCTCCTCTGGGGGGCAGAGTCTTCCTGCTATGGTACGGGCTCGAATGCTCCAGGAAACAGTCGAAAAGTTCTTGTTGTGTGGCCGTCAGATTAGACGTGCTCACGTCGCGGAGGTCGTTGGTACTCATGATTCGAGTCTGATCAGCCCAGGCCACACCCTTATCACCTTGAGCCAAGCCGGCTAGGCATGAGAGGTCCTCCTGTAGAGGTGAGAGGTCAATGCCCATCCTCTGCAGTAAGGTGTGTTGACGATGGACCAGCGATAATGAAAGGGTCAGCAGCCTGTGGGGGCATGGCATCATCACATGACATCTTCTGTACATTATGTCACCTGATCACAGCCTCACACTACACACCTTACTCACCTCTAGCTCCTCCCACACCACACCCCTCACTCACCTCTCTGTCCTGGCGACCTCTCTCTCCTGGTTCTTGATGTACTTAAGCAAGTGCTTTGTCTGCTTCCACTGGTAGCCATTCTCCACCTCCAACTTCCTCGTCTCGGTGACAGCATCCACCACCTGCTGCAACACTCCACCTGTGGGTGTGGTCAGATGGGAGAAGAAGCACGTGCTAGTACAAGCACAAACCACACCCACTTAGTAACTTATCACTTTATTTAGAATCTTAACCCTCACCACAACCCCAAGCTCCTGTAGGCACCTGCTGCCTGCAAGCACACACACCACTTCTTCCCGAGCAAACCCCAGCCCAGATCCCGGAACCACACCCATTAATTAACGGATGCCAGGTCTAGTGACATTCGTGCATCCCATATATGTCCTAGGGAAAGTTCTCACTGCATCGAAAGCTTCCATCGTCCGTTCAGATTTGAAATAACCAGCTTTTACTGCACCCCTCAACCCACATCAATAAATACCCTCACCCCCCACCAATTGCCCCGCGCAATTTCCCCCCCCCCCCTCCCCCCCCATGGCTCCCCGGACCCCCCCCCCCCCCCCCTTTCCTCACCTCCCTGCTCCTGCTGTCTGCAGGTGCTATTAACCTCCACCTGGATGCGGCCCACGGATTCATTATTGGAGTAGAGGTACTCGTTGATGGTCTGTTTCTGCCTCTGAATGTCAGCGAGGTGTCGGCGCAGAGCAGAGAGGCGTGTCAAGATCTTGCTCCTCTTCACATCGCTGGACCAGAGCAGCTCAATGCGACTGACATCCCTCTCCTGCAACACATGGCAGACATGGAAGACCTGACCAGACAACATCTCAACCCCACACCAATAGTACAACACACACAGCTTAAAATAATAATAGCAACCCTTTACCAGATATGCAGGTTACCACCGTACACATCAACAGTTACATATACGAGGAGAGGAGAGGGCAGACAGGAGAGGGCAGACAGGAGGGAGGAAGAGGAGGAGATGGAGGAGGGAGGAAGAGGAGGAGATGGGAGAAGGAGAGGAAGAATAGATTCCCTCCTTACTAGAGTATACACAGACTTTAGTGAAGAGTTTGAACTCGAGCTTATAGCAGTGCAGACCCTTTACCTTGCGAAATATTTTGAGCAGTGTCTCTCTCTCCTTGGCATCCAGGTCAGCCATGTGCTTCCTCAACCTCCCCCTCTCACCATATACACTCCCCACCATCTCACACAACCTACACACACACACGCACAGGACAGGGAGAGCATGGCAACAAGAGAGGCAGTGAACTCACCACATTGGCAGAGAGAAAACCTCCCTTTGAATAATATCCCATGTATACATTTTAGTAATCCAATCACCATTCTAGTAAACTCTGAATAACACACATAAATCTAGTAAACTAGCAGAGGACACATTTTGTAGCTAAAACTGGATGTGTGTATATGTTTACCTGTTTGTCTCATTGAGGTCATAGGTCAGAGTCCTGGGAGAAGCACTAGCTATCTTGCTCTTCAGTTCACTTATCTATTACAAAGGGAGTGGTGTGTGTGTGTGTGGGGGGGGGGGGGGGGGGGGAGTGGACAGAGAAAGAGAGGAAAGAGGTGGAAGTGAGAGTGAGGAGGAACAGGAGGTGGAGGAGATACATGTAGTCATAGGCTGGTGGTGTGTGTGTGTGGTGTGCTGCATATAGAGATGCTCACCTCATTGCGTAGATCTTCAATGATGACCTTGTACTTAGACAAGTGATAATCCACCTGCAGCACGTTACGCACCAGCTGCAGCAATCAACAACAACAACAATGACAACACCACCACGACAACACATCAACAATGACAACACCACCACAACAACACATCAACAATGACAACACCACCACGACAACACATCAACAATGACAACACCACCACAACAACACATCAACAATGACAACACCACCACAACAACACATCAACAATGACAACACCACCACGACAACACATCAACAATGACAACACAACAACAGTGTGTGTGTGTGTGTGTTGTCCTCTCACCCACCAGAGAGAGTGTGTGTGTGTGTCCTCTCACCCACCAGAGAGAGTGTGTGTGTGTGTGTGTTCTCACCCACCAGAGAGTGAGTGTGTGTGTGTGTGTCCTCTCACCCACCAGAGAGAGTGTGTGTGTGTGTGTGTTCTCACCCACCAGAGAGTGTGTGTGTGTGTGTGTCCTCTCACCCACCAGAGAGAGAGAGTGTGTGTGTGTGTGTCCTCTCACCCACCAGAGAGTGTGTGAGTGTGTGTGTGTGTGTCCTCTCACCCACCAGAGAGAGTGTGTGTGTGTGTGTGTCCTCTCACCCACCAGAGAGTGTGTGTGTGTGTGTGTGTGTGTCCTCTCACCCACCAGAGAGAGTGTGTGTGTGTGTGTGTGTCCTCTCACCCACCAGAGAGAGAGAGTGTGTGTGTGTGTGTCCTCTCACCCACCAGAGAGAGAGAGTGTGTGTGTGTGTCCTCTCACCCACCAGAGAGAGTGTGTGTGTGTGTGTGTGTCCTCTCACCCACCAGAGAGAGTGTGTGTGTGTGTGTGTCCTCTCACCCACCAGAGAGAGAGTGTGTGTGTGTGTGTGTCCTCTCACCCACCAGAGAGAGTGTGTGTGTGTGTGTGTGTGTCCTCTCACCCACCAGAGAGAGAGTGTGTGTGTGTGTGTGTCCTCTCACCCACCAGAGAGAGTGTGTGTGTGTGTGTCCTCTCACCCACCAGAGAGTGTGTGTGTGTGTGTGTGTGTCCTCTCACCCACCAGAGAGAGTGTGTGTGTGTGTGTGTTCTCTCACCCACCAGAGAGTGTGTGAGTGTGTGTGTGTGTCCTCTTACCCACCAGAGAGAGAGAGTGTGTGTGTGTGTCCTCTCACCCACCAGAGAGTGTGTGAGTGTGTGTGTGTGTGTCCTCTTACCCACCAGAGAGAGTGTGTGTGTGTGTGTGTCCTCTCACCCACCAGAGAGAGTGTGTGTGTGTGTGTGTCCTCTCACCCACCAGAGAGAGAGTGTGTGTGTGTGTGTGTGTCCTCTCACCCACCAGAGAGAGAGTGTGTGTGTGTGTGTGTCCTCTCACCCACCAGAGAGAGAGTGTGTGTGTGTGTGTGTCCTCTCACCCACCAGAGAGAGAGTGTGTGTGTGTGTGTGTCCTCTCACCCACCGTGGTTTTGATCTGCTTGGCTCTGTCGGCGTACTTGAGCGTATTATAAGTGTCCTCGTAGCAGAGTGCCGAGGGGCTAATATTGGCCACCATCACGGTCCTGCAGTTGCCTCCAAGGGAATCCTTGAGTAGCCGAGTCAGCTTACTGTCCCGGTAGGGCACATAGCCCCCAGACTTCCCCTGGCAACAACAAGAGTACTTGGTAACCAGGGGTGTGTCACTAGGTACACGCTGCAACATCATACTAAATTTTTGAGACCTATAGTAACAATTTTGAAACCCCCTGTAACCCACGGGGCTGCTGCACGCGCATAACCCAGGGGGATGCTGCACGCGTGTAACCCAGGGGATGGCTGCACGTGTGTGAAAGTGCATGTGTGTGTGTGTGTGTGTGTGTGCGAGATGTGTGTGTGTACCTTGCCAGCAGCCAGGGCGTTGATGCAGTTGCCGAGTGCCAATAAGGAGCGATTTATGTTGGCTCCTTCTCTGAGGCGCGCGCCTCTATTAGATGTCACAGTAGCACGCTCCGAGCCAGCCAGGTCTATCAGAGACATCTTGGCCTGCATCACCTCTGCACTCAGACCGGCTGTACGAGCCCTCTGCTCCACTAACACCTAGTCAACCACATGACACACCATCACATGTCACACGCCATCACATGTCACACACCATTACATGTCACACGCCATCACATGTCACATGCCATCACATGTCATACGCCATCACATGTCACACCATCACATGTCACACGCCATCACATGTCACACGCCATCACATGTCACACACATCACATGTCACACGCCATCACGATCACATGTCACACGCCATCACATGTCACACGCCATCACGTCACACGCCATCACATGTCACACACATCACATGTCATACAACATCACGTCACACACCATCACATGTCACACACCATCACATGTCACACACCATCACATGTCACACACCATCACATGTCACACACCATCACATGGCACATACAATCATGTCAGACAGGTGGTTGTGGGTGGCATGGTGTCAAGAGTGAGCTCTGATGTGTGAAGGTGCTAATGACTGACTAGACATGTCTTCTCCCTGCACCAGAACTTCTCACTCACCTGGAAGACAGCATGGGATCGGGACGAGGTAGCATTGGCCTCCGTCGGGTGCTGTGTCCTATTCCCATTCCCCCTCGCCAGCATGGCAAGGATCTCCACCGCGTCATTGGGGGCGTGGTAGCTCAGACCCGAGACAGTCAGTCCTAGACAACAGCAAGCATTGGTCATGCCACGCCCACACCAGCAGATATTAATATGCTTATTACCACCATAGGCAGTGTAGGGTGGGCAACAAATAGATTTTAGTCACATGCAATGATGTCACACTCATTCAATAGGTACTGCACATCACCATGACAACCACATGCCACACCTCTACACGTGACAGTGCATACATACCCTTTTGAGCATCCTCTCTGAGGTTGAGTGGACCTGATGGAACCAGAAGGTCCTGGATAGTCTCATTGTACACCTGCACACACACACACACACACACACCACACACATAAACACACACACACACACACACACATTATTACTTGTGAAGTACAGACTTGCAAGGGGTGTGTGTGTGTGGGGGGGGGGGGGGGGGGAGTAAGTGGTGGGCAGACAGCCAGGCTCTACCAGGCATGTGTGACCAGCTAATCAGGTGACGGGAGGACAGTATTGATGGCCATCACATCATAACACCAGCTACCATCATCTCCTCCAGACCAGGGGTGTATTTAGGGGGGGGGGCGGGGGGGGGCATTCGCCCCCCCTTGTATCATTCTCGCCCCCCCCCCCCCCTTGAAATTAGAGATATTTTTTAAATAATGTCAAGAAAGGTGTAATACAAGAAAGGTGTAATAAGCTTATGATATCAGGTTCAAATGATAGGAATGTCAAACTGAGGTTCTTCTTGGTTTTCTCTGCCATACGTCCACAATCTCTTCAAGGTCGCTCTCAGAGAGTACTTCTGGTGCCTCTATAGCAATCCTCATAAGGTGAGAAAGGCTGCAGTCACTTAGAGAATTACGCAAACGAGTCTTGATCATCTTCATCTGTGAGAAGCTTCTCTCCACAGAAGCAGTAGAAACTGGAATCGATAAGCAGATGGAGGCAATCTTGTGCAAATTGGGAAACATGGCCTTGAGCATGTCGTTTGAAACAAGTTCTTTCAGCTGTGATGCAGTAGTATCCCGTGGTTGCTTGACTAACAGCTGGCGGAATGTTTTCCACTCTGTAAGTATTTCAGTGGAAATCATGGCTGTCTTCACTGTTTCTTCTCCATCCAATGTTTCTGCATCTCTATCTTCTCCGTAGTGAGCAATCAGTTTCTCAACAGACGTGTCTCCATAAGTGGGAAAAGATACTGAATCTGGTTTTGGAACTTTCCGTGGATCGAATATAGACAATGCTGATACAACAGCGTTGGATGAAGAAAATCGGCTTGTTATGTTGGCCAACAAAAGGCTTACCAACAACATTCTGGAACGAAAGTATTTTATCAGCGTCAATAGACACCTTTGTAGATGACTTCAAGTCTTCAACGTTTTCAAGAAGCTCCAACACCCAGTTCGCTCAAGGCAAAACTGCATCATCCAAGGATTTAACAGTAGCATCAACAAGGATGATATCAACGAGAGGTCAAGCTGCTCTGCCTGAAGTGCTTTGCTGAGCTTGGCTACTTGTGGTAGAGTGAAATCAAGCAAATATATAGCTGCAATCGTAGACAATTTGCAGAGGGCACCATGGATTCCAAGAGCTTCTGGCTCGTGGGACGTCTCGTAGATGTTCCCAATGGTGATTACAATTGCAGAATAACTTGCTTTGACAGCTTTGACACACCTTTCATGTGCCAGCCAGCGTGTGTCAGATGGCTTGATCACTTTCATTTCTGGAAGTTCAAGAACGTGCTGTACCTCCTTCAGACACTCTGCTCGCTTGGGGGAATTGCGAAAATGCTTCCAAAGAGTAGTCAATGTTCTGTAAACATGAGCAATTCCAGGAGTTTTATTGGCAGCTTGCACACAAGCCAACTGCAGTAGTAAGTGACAGTGGCAGTGTATAAACAGAGCGTGAGGAGTATGTTTCTTGATACGTGCCTGAACCCCGGTCTTTCGTCCAGAAAAAGTTGCAGCTCCATCAAATCCCAATCCAACTATTCTTCCGACTTGTAGACCTTTCTTCTTTAAACAATCGATGAGATTAGAATAGATGGTCTCTGCATCAGCCTTCTTCAATGGAATAAGCTCCAGAAAGCACTCTACTGGTACACCATCTTCCTCCCAGCGGCAAAACACAGACAATTCTTCTACGTTGGTGACATCTGTGCACTCACCTGCCATGAGGCTGTACATAGGTGCCTTTTGAAGTCGCTTCAGAATCGACTCCTCCACCCATGTCCCCAATGATTCGATGAATTCAACCACAGCCAATCTTGCTTGATGTGTACACAGCATTTCTTGGTGCAGTTTCTAAGAATTGCTTCAAATGTTGGCTGCCACATCGAACCACCACGTCAACCAGCTTCTCAAATTTTGTCGAATGTGCAACTTGTTCTTTCGTAAGAAAATGAGTGAGTAGGATCAGGCACTTCACTGCAGCTCTGTTCTGAGCTCTTTTGCGAGCTAAAACATTCTGGAGTTGCTGTACAACTGTTCCACCTTTGGCTGCTCCTTTAGCTGCAAAAAGAGCTTGAGTTGCATGGATATGGAAGTCACTTCTCGCATGAGCTTTCATTTTTTCAACAGCTTTCTTCCAATTTCTGCAAGGTTGTGTGACCCACACTCCTCCAGTACGCTGCAGACCAGATTGCTTGCAAACCTTGCAAAAGGCACCATCGCTATCCTCGTCATAATAGAGCCAACTGAAATCTTTCTCCCAGCTCTTAGAGTATTTTCTCTTCGTGGATACAGAAGAGCGGTGTTTGTTTTGCTTGCTTTTCTTTGAAGGTGGAGGACTAAGGCTAGGACTAGATGCCTCGACATGCTCAGAGCTATCTGTTCTGCTATCTTCGCTATCGCTGCTATTAGCATGAGAAGAGGCTTGAGAAGTACTTGCAAAGTATGAGCGAATATCCATATTAATATGAAGAGAAATCAGCTAGTAAGGTTTCTTTTATAGAGACTTTAAGACCATGACATAATGGACTGAGTTTAAAATACTGAGAGAGAGTGGGAAAGAAGGAGGGAACTGAAGAAGTGACAAACCTACAAAGGAGAACACGTGGTGGTGTGTGATGACTTTAAGACCATGACATAATGGACTGAGTTAAAAATACTGAGAGAGAGTGGGAAAGAAGGAGGGAACTGAAGAAGTGACAAACCTACAAAGGAGAACACGTGGTGGCGTGTGATGACATCATGTCTAAGATTAGACTTGAAGACCATGACATAATGGACTGAGTTAAAAATACTGAGAGAGAGGGAGTGGGAAAGAAGGAGAAACAAAAGAAGTGACAAACCTACAAAGGAGAGCACGTGGTGGTGTGTGATGTCATCGTGTCATGACACATGCTCTCCTTTTTCCAAGCAGCTACAATATCATGAGAAATATATACAGTCTAGCCATAGTTCGGTATAGCATAATGCCATTGGTAGTCAGTCAAAATAGCTATCCTCAGACATTGTAAAAGCAAAAAAAAATATGGGGGGATCTTCCCCCCAGACCCCCCTTTTACGACTTATGAACATGTTAAGAAAATATTAACAAAAATTAGGGCACCAAGTGACCAACCATTTCCACCCCCCCCCCCCCCCCCCCCCTAGAGAACTAGAGAAAAATTGTGTATGAAACCTGTTGTCCATGATTTTGTAAGAAAATGCATGGAATGCAACATAATTCGATTTCACAAAAGCCCACCTCCATTATACGAGTGACAAGTGACTATATCTAATCTATATATGCTGATTGCCGTAGCATGCAACTTCAGCAAATATTTAAGATGGAATGTTGTACTAAAGATTTTAGAAAAAGTGCATGCCATCATAAGTAGCAGCTATATATACAGTTAGTACTGCAAAAATACCTGTGGGTAAAACACTTTCGTACTCCACGCGGAAGCCCAGGGTGCACGTCCCCTTTCCGCACCATCCAGGCTCTCCGCCCCCCCCTTATTTTTCCATATCTCAAGTTCGCCCCCCCTTGGCAAAATTTCTGTATACAACCCTGCCAGACCATCTCTCACACACAACAATGGCGTACCTCGCAGTAAGATATGGAGACAGAGTATGTCTTGCTGTCTCTGAGTGCGTCCATCCTCCGATACAGCTCCATCATAGTGAGGAAGATCACTCCAGGGGCCTCCGTGGAGCCCAGCATGGTGTGAGTCTTACCAGCTCCTAATTAGATCAAAATAGATTTTTATTTGCAATATTTCACTGACTGTTAATTAGGTAGCTAGCACATGTCACTGATCAATAGAAGCTGTCAGGTCAGATAAAAGGTCAGACCTTTCTTTAGGATGGAACAAAACTTAGACATTATAATGAGTGCAGTTAAATAAGATTTCACCAATGCTAAGGAAACAATAGCTCTCCCGCTATGCCATTAATGGGACAGTGTGAAGTGGTGTTAATGGGATCAGGCCTCAGCCAGACTAAACACACGTCACTTGAGGGGGAGTGTTGGCTACGGCAATAACCCTTCATTCCCTCATATATTCTATAATAACCCTTCATTCCCATGCATATAACTCTAATAACCCCTTCACTCCCATGCATATACAGTAGGCGCCATAAAAAACTTGGCGTTGCGTTTAAACCCAACGTACGTGCAACGCATGACCGTTGGCCAAAGAAACGTTAACGAAACGTACAGTACAGAGCGTTTGGACGCTTGCTGCGTTGAACGCTCGCTGCGTTTTATGCTACTTTTTTTTTTGTACATGTACTAATGAAGCTACATATTGTCATTAAGAATTGAATCATGTTGTGTTATTGGTTTATTTTAGCCCGTGGAGTTGGACTCAGTCTCTGTCCCACAAGGCAAAGCTCTGGGGCACCTTGCTGGGGGATGCCTGCACAGAGTGAAGGTAGGGACTTACACATCCCAGAATATGTCTGGAGGCAATTCAACTGGCATCAAACAGGATGGGACTACAAACCAAGAAATGATTTACTGTTCATGTAATATTTGTGTTTGTCTTTAATCGACGGGGTTTTTTTTGTCGATTTCTGTAACTTCTCTTCTGTAACAAACATTATGTAAATTAAAAATGTATATATATATATATTTTAATTTAGAACTCCCTACAACTCCCATTTCTATAATTTTTATATAGAATTTGCTAACATTAAAATGCAATGACAAAAAAAACACAGGATATTGTTCTTTTCAGGTTGGCCAATCTTCTTATGATGAGCTTCAGTGGGTTTCAAACTGGGACTGCATGCGTCTGTCCACATAACCTTCTCAAACCCTTGATACCCATGAATTGTCTTGGCCACACCAACCTAAATGATGCAATTGGGGATTATAATTTTATTCACATCAAGGCAACAAATCTGTAAAATAATGTTTATTTCAGTGCAAGGGAATGGTAATAACAGCCACTACACCAACAGGGTGGGCATTCAAGCTTCAGCATAAACTACAAACAAAAGCTAGGTCAGGAGAGCCCCCCACCCATAGCAAGCATGTAGGAACCCCATGGAGCTTTAAGCCAGTCTCCTTATCAGCTAAATTAAGTCAGCATACAGCCTTAAGAATCCCAAGCAAACAAGACTAACACGAACCTAGTTAATTCTCTTGCCAACTGACAGTAGGAGCTACCCTCCGAGTGAGGCTCTACACGAAGAATGGTCAGTGGGTAGCCATTGTTCTTGAGGTGCTCGTGCAGCTGGAAGGCAGTCATTAATTTGAATCTTCTGTTCCACTACCTCTCAGATGGCTGCCGTTATCTTTGTAGGTCTCCCACTATCAAAGAGCCAGACTAAGTCCTGACACAGTCGGTGCCTTCAATCTGTTTCTTGTTACACCATTCGCTAAAAATCACGGTGACTGCCACGTGCAACTCCTGAAGTGCAACTCCCTACGATCTATTCCGGCTAAAAAACAATAAACGTTCCGTGCGTCTAAACGTTAAACGGTAGTGCATTTAAAATCTTTAGCGTCTGAACGTTTCGTGCGTTCTTTTTAGCCGGTAGGAAATCGCATGCGTTTAGACGCTGAACCAACGCTCGATTTAAACGCAACGCCAAGTTTTTTATGGCGCCTACTGTAACTCTAATAACCACTTCACTCCCATGCATATTACTCTAATAACCCTTCACTCACATAATATAACTCCAGCCTCATATAATGATTGAAGCACATTAGGTAAAGGATCACCCTGGATACACTTCAGTCACATATTGGGTCAAGGGTTTTCAAAGGCATGCACTTAGCTTCATCGTGCAATGTGTAAAGGATCACCACAGGCATGATGTTACATCACACTAGGTAGAGGGTCACCATTACAACCTGGCACACAAAGTAAAGGGTGATCAAGAGAACAAACACATTGCTGAGTAGAACTCAAGTGCTATATGATGACTGCCCTCCGTGCCACAGGAACTGATTGGACGCAGACTTAGTTGTGGTTTGTTGCAAGAGTATATTTCTAGCCATAATTTATTTTTCAAGGATGAACTTCAAAAACAGTTGAGAATGTGCTGATACAATAAGCTGCAGTGGATAAAAATCAGCTCTCTGCTCAAGGTGAGCTAACAAGAGCTGCTCACGTCTGCAACAAAACTCAGAGCAAGAGATCCATCCAGGAGCGATCCCTGTTGGCAGGAGCGAAGGCCTCAGAGTGACCCTCCACCAGGTCCTGCAGACCAGCCTGCAGGATCCGTAGTGACCCTCCCACCATTCAGGGTGGGGGGTCTGCTAAATAGCATAAACATAGCCAGCCAACTCGTCGCGTCCAAGCTCACCGATCAGGAGAGGGAAATGTGCCGATGAACTAGCCAGTGCCGGCAGATACCACACACAACATGCTAGGAGTGTGAGTCATGTAAACTACAGCTTCAAGAGAGAGAGATGTCTGAGTCCCAGGTGGTGTGTGTCTCTGGCAGATACCTAGGGCACCTGGAAACAACACACTAAAATTGGAGTGATGTGGGAGGGTTGCCTGGAGGGGGCGTGTGTGTCTGAGAGGAGCACTGCCGCTATTGGGCTGCACTCGCACACGCTCTGCCAGGCCTGGGGGCGGCACAGCGCGACCATTATCTAATTACTCTCACACAGCTACTGACCAACAACAGCTAACTTGGCCGACCACATTGTGTGTGTGTGTGTGTGTGTGTGTGTGTGTGAATGCAGACTTGGGTTCCAGTTAACCATGGCAACCTCCTCCTCAGCACCACAAGGTGTATGGATTCTAAATAGAGCACAACACCTCACTATTCATATGTACTATGCACATACTGGTTGCTAGGCAGTGGGTGAGATACTGTCAACTCGAGCAGGAGATATGTGTGTGCCGACTTCATCTATTGCCTGTGGGTAAGGATCGTCAAGTGCACACACTGGCCAAGCTAGAAGGGGGGGAGGGGATGATTGTACTGTTGCTGAGCAGAGTCTGCAGAGTGTAGGTCATGGACCAGACAATCTACAAATTTGTCTGGTGGCCAGCAAAGGAAGGAGCAGAAGGGGACATAGCCTGGCCGAGGCCAGAACCAACAATAGTGAAGCACATGCTTACAAACAGTATACAGTATATATGGGCCAGGACCGAAAGCCGGCGGCCATCATTAGACATAGAAGATTGGAGTTGCTGCTCTCCAGGCAGGGTGGCATTGGATCTGGCCCTCCCTGCTCTCCTAGAACTCTCGAGGGCTGACAGTGGATAGTTCCACACATACGAACGCATCTTCGCTAACCATTAAAAGTTACTTGCAGCTGGCACCACTACCAGGCACTGCACCACTACCAGGCACTGCAGCTGGCACTACTACCAGGCACTGCAGCTAGCACCACTCAAGGGTGTAGCAGTCTCTCAAGTGTTGGTCAGGCGAACTGATATGGTGGATTGGTATTACACATGCATGGATATCATTGTCATGGCTTATTATGAATATATTAAACATACAATAAATTCTAAAACTTAGGAAATTTATTTTGTCTATAGTCGCTTTTTGCACAAAATTCATTGGCAATATACTTTAAGTCTAAAGTGTCCGTTTTTTCTTTGTGTACGTGCAGAATCATCAGTGCATTGAGATGTTTCTGCATCATTGTCGACCTAAAATATGTCTTTACCCGACGCATTCCTGAAAAAGATCTTTCGCTGATCGAATTTGTTGCTGGTACTACAAGCTACTTTAATCACCTCTGAAAAGAGGCTTCTTTCAGCAGCTGACATGCTCTTCATAATGTCTAGGACATTATGAATTCCCATTTCTTCTGCAATCTTGTAATTACATGCAAATGTGGAAAGCTGTACCTGAAGCATATCTCTGTCAAAGTCGTCATGGTATAAAGTGAATACCTCATCGCTCTCACTTCCTTCATCACCTTTCAACAAAAGTCGCTCGAGTTTGCTGTACATTCGATAACCCTCCTGCTCAAACCTTTCATTGATACAACTTGTTACAGTATCCAGGGCTTCAAAATAAATAACACGGTAGTGTTCTTCTGGTGTAACTGGTGAAGTGCCAGTGTTATTGCTGTCATCAAACCGTATTGGTGCTCTTTTTTTCCTTGGCAACTTGGGTTCCTCAACACCATTCCTATCACCTTCCATAGTTACACGTTCCCACCATTGCTTGAACTGTTCTTCACATCTCATTGACTAAAACCATAACAATAATAATAATATATACATATGTCACTATATTATGGAAATGAATATGTATTTACCTGCAGGGTACTAACAGTCATCCGGGCAGTACTCTGTCCTTGTGATGCACTCATGCTGGTGTGCTGCAAGGTCTTGCTTAAGTTGTCGGTGTGCCGCAGAATGATGTGGAGAAGAGATGCCCCAAAGAAGTAATCAAACATTCTCATTTGACTTGCTATACCATTAACTCGAGCCCTTGTCTCAGAATCTGGACGATCACTTAGTATTGCATCCCACACATCCAAAATAACACCATAGTTCTCCAATATACTCCGAAAGGTTTCATTTCATACTGTCCAACGGGTAGGGCATAGTGTACGAAATCCAACAGTGCTGGGCAACATATCGGCTTTGATGATGTTGACATGTTGATGTTGACATGGCGATGTTGACATGGTGATGTGAACATGCTAGTTTGTGGTAATAACGATGTTTCGTTCCTGCAGGAGAAGAGTTTCTTCCACCGTGTGAGTGAGCGTCTGTCTATGTTTGCAAATAATGATTGCCTTTTGGGTGAATATTGAAATAATTTGCTAATTTCATAAGTTGTGTCCATATTCAATTGCAGTAGTTGGACCTGTTTGACTGAGTCTGCAACAGCAAGATTTAGTGCATGTCCATAACAATGGGTAAAAAGTGCATGTGGCTCTTGCTGTAATATTTGGGACTTGACTCCATTTCTACTACCTGCCATGTTACTTCCCCCGTCATAACACTGTCCCCGGCATCGAGACAAGTTAAGATTAAACCGTAGCATTATGTCTTTCACAATAGACACAATAGTAGTAGCTTTAATGTCAGGGCAGTGATAAAGTCCAATGAAGTCTTCGTGGACAACTAGATCAGTATGATGCACACAGCTAGCTGTTCGTGATCTGATGAATCAACACATTCATCAAGCATGATTGTAAAATAATCAACCTGTTGCACTTCCTTGATCAATTCTCGGAGAATAGTGTGTGACATCAATTGTATGACTTCATTTTGAATTTCCGGACTAGTGTACTTATCAGCCTTCTTGCTAAGCCACTCAGTAACACCCTGCATAATTATAACCAATTCATTTATTATTCCAAAGCACCTCATAACAATACTTGTCAAATTAATCACTTCACTTGGACTTATTCTTACCTGCTGATCATGGCTTCTCAGCTTCATCAACTGTATGAAATTGCTTTCATTGTCCTCGTGCCCCCTGAAAGCGAGTCCCTGTCTTCCAAGGAACTGCACATTCTGTAAAATGCTAATGAGCATTCTTCCATTTAATTCTTTCTGCTCACTGTGGGCACGACTGACCATCACCCCAACATCTGCTTGTCGAGTGCAAATTGCCTGGGTAGCATCAATATGGAACTTCGCTGTCTGATGTCGCCTTTAAAAGTTAGAATAGCTTTAACTAACTATGTTGATACAAACATCTGAATGACTCACCTGAAGCTGGAGCAGGCATCCTTCCAGTTTACAAAGCCTTTACTTACAAAGGATTCTTCTCGTTTGCTGCTGAGACCTTTCGGTAGTAAGTTACTTTTACCTGCCTGCGAGCAATAGCAGCAAAGTACTGAATCACTAACCTCCTGGTAGTGGAGCCAAGGCCATTGCTCAAACCAAGCAGCCTTAAAACACCTCGTCTCTCCTTTCCCCCCGAAAGATCTCGAAGGATATAGATATCATAGTTTCGAGGCTGGTGTGGGGGGGTTGGTTGAGCAGCTGCAATTCTTTCAGCCATCGACGTGTTCAACTTTAGCGCATGCGTCACACAAAAAAAATTAAGCTTTAAGGTTGTTTTTTTATTTTTTATTTAAAAAAAAAAAATTTTAATTTTTTTTTATTTAAAAAAAATAAAAATTTTAAGCCAAATATTGGTCCGGCGGTCGCCGGTCCGCCTGACCTTGTCCTACGCCTATGCCACTACCAGGCACTGCAGCTAGCACCACTACCAGGCACTGCAGCTAGCACCACTTTACTACTACTACTACAAACAGACACATACACACCGGAACTGCTGGAATGGTTCACTTCAGGCAGTGTTGTCATGGATACTTAGGAAATGCATGTTCCTAGAACTCGTGGCCCGTGTACCCTGCCTCCCCACACACACTCCTCACAAAACCACTCTTTCTACCTCCCCCCCCCTCCTCGCCCACTCCCACTTACCTGTAGCCCCATAGGAAAATACTGAGCTGTTAATGCCATTGAGAACTCTCCCCCCCCCCCCCCCCACACACACACGCACCACTCACCTGTGGCCCCATAGGCAAATACTGAGCTGTTAATGCCATTGAGAACTCCGTCGATGATGGCTTGGGTGGTGTGTTTGAAAACTTCCACCTGCAAACTCGTCTCATCAAACACGTGATCAAATGCAAAGCGAAGATCCTTGTGCTTCTTTGTCAGAAGTGGGCGGAGTCTGCGGCCGCCAAAAAATCTGCTCACACCTGAAATATGTAGAGAAACATTCTAATTAGAAAGCACCTTAGCATGCTAACTGACATCACTGTCAGCAAAGACTACAACAGACTAGACCCACACCACCCTCACCATGGAGACACGCTCACTCTAGACACACACCACCCTCACCATGGAGACAGGCTCACTCTAGACACACACCACCCTCACCATGGAGACACGCTCACTCTAGACACACACCACCCTCACCATGGAGACAGGCTCACTCTAGACACACACCACCCTCACCATGGAGACACGCTCACTCTAGACACACACCACCCTCACCATGGAGACAGGCTCACTCTAGACACACACCACCCTCACCATGGAGACAGGCTCACTCTAGACACACACCACCCTCACCATGGAGACAGGCTCACTCTAGACACACACCACCCTCACCATGGAGACAGGCTCACTCTAGACACACACCACCCTCACCATGGAGACAGGCTCACTCTAGACACACACCACCCTCACCATGGAGACAGGCTCACTCTAGACACACACCACCCTCACCATGGAGACACGCTCACTCTAGACACACACCACCCTCACCATGGAGACAGGCTCACTCTAGACACACACCACCCTCACCATGGAGACATGCTCACTCTAGACACACACCACCCTCACCATGGAGACATGCTCACTCTAGACACACACCACCCTCACCATGGAGACAGGCTCACTCTAGACACACACCACCCTCACCATGGAGACAGGCTCACTCTAGACACACACCACCCTCACCATGGAGACAGGCTCACTCTAGACACACACCACCCTCACCATGGAGACACGCTCACTCTAGACACACACCACCCTCACCATGGAGACAGGCTCACTCTAGACACACACCACCCTCACCATGGAGACAGGCTCACTCTAGACACACACCACCCTCACCATGGAGACAGGCTCACTCTAGACACACACCACCCTCACCATGGAGACAGGCTCACTCTAGACATACACCACCCTCACCATGGAGACACGCTCACTCTAGACACACACCACCCTCACCATGGAGACACGCTCACTCTAGACACACACCACCCTCACCATGGAGACAGGCTCACTCTAGACACACACCACCCTCACCATGGAGACAGGCTCACTCTAGACACACACCACCCTCACCATGGAGACATGCTCACTCTAGACACACACCACCCTCACCATGGAGACATGCTCACTCTAGACACACACCACCCTCACCATGGAGACAGGCTCACTCTAGACACACACCACCCTCACCATGGAGACAGGCTCACTCTAGACACACACCACCCTCACCATGGAGACAGGCTCACTCTAGACACACACCACCCTCACCATGGAGACACGCTCACTCTAGACACACACCACCCTCACCATGGAGACAGGCTCACTCTAGACACACACCACCCTCACCATGGAGATAGGCTCACTCTAGACACACACCACCCTCACCATGGAGACATGTTCACTCTAGACACACACCACCCTCACCATGGAGACAGGCTCACTCTAGACACACACCACCCTCACCATGGAGACATGCTCACTCTAGACACACACCACCCTCACCATGGAGACATGCTCACTCTAGACACACACCACCCTCACCATGGAGACAGACTCACTCTAGACACACACCACCCTCACCATGGAGACATGCTCACTCTAGACATACACTACCCTCACCATGGAGACAGGCTCACTCTAGACACACACCACCCTCACCATGGAGACATGCTCACTCAAGACACACACCACCCTCACCATGAAGACAGGCTCACTCTAGACACACACCACCCTCACCATGGAGACATGCTCACTCTAGACACACACCACCCTCACCATGGAGACAGGCTCACTCTAGACACACACCACCCTCACCATGGAGACATGCTCACTCTAGACACACACCACCCTCACCATGGAGACACTCACTCTAGACACACACCACCCTCACCATGGAGACATGCTCACTCTAGACACACACCACCCTCACCATGGAGACAGACTCACTCTAGACACACACCACCCTCACCATGGAGACAGGCTCACTCTAGACACACACCACCCTCACCATGGAGACAGACTCACTCTAGACACACACCACCCTCACCATGGAGACATGCTCACTCTAGACACACACCACCCTCACCATGGAGACAGGCTCACTCTAGACACACACCACCCTCACCATGGAGACAGGCTCACTCTAGACACACACTTCACTACCAAATGCTACACACTAGGTAAGGGATCATCACTATCACACATGGCAAGCTTGTTGAATGTAGCCAGTCAGTGCTAACAGCTCATTGCAAGATTATTGGATGTCGGTTCCCCTGGGGAGCTCTCATCAATCCTCAGCCCACAGTGTGTGGGAGGTACGAATAGCAATGAATAGACTTCTCTATGGCATGTCGCCATGGTGATGATGCCACTTAAAAAGGTTCCCACTGAGCACACACACACACACAACATGACTAGGTCCCAACAGCTGCTTGGAACTGGTGAGGATCTTGATAATTGTGTCCATGCTGCCAAAATGGAGGTCAGCAAAGTGGATTCACACATATTTACACCTGCAACAGTTCCCGTGTCAAGCATGTGAAAATGGTCACAACACACTAGTGGAGGTTGGCATGCCTCAGCTTGTGCCTTGCTG